>VDFB02122068.1:44269-102358 GCA_007258455.2 Sequoia sempervirens
GATGTCCAAGATATAAGCTTGTGGAGTCTCAGCCTGCACGACCTCCTCGCAACCCCTGCAGCTGATAAGGGGAAGGGCCTTGCCTCTGGTGAAGTGGTTGGTGTGGATGGTTTTGTTCAGGTTAAGGCTTGTAACAGGAACTAGGGTCAGAAGAGGACCTTAAAGGAAAGACAGGATGATGATACTTTTAACAGGTTTGAGGTATTGGATGATCTCAGCCAGCAGGAAGTGAACTCGAGGTTGTTGAGTTTGGTTCAAGTGGTTGAGGGGTCAGCTCTAGTGGACAATATCTCTGGTGTTTCATTGGTTCCTTCGGGTGGAGATAATTTGCAGATGGATACAAATCTACAATTTGTGGTCTTGGAGGTGTTGACCCTTTCAGCTGAGGCACCGAAAGGTGGTGGGGATTCTTCCTCTCCTAGACGAAAGGTAAATCGGATTGCGGCTAAGGGCAACAAGCCTTCTCCTCAGTTGGGCCTTTTACAAAGAGATCTTAAGAAGGGTGGGGTGGAGAAATATGCCAAACTTGGTAGAAAGAAGGATCTAGAAAAGATCAAGTTGATAGGAGAGACTTTGGTGGAGTCAAGGTCGGTAAAGACTTTGGATTCTCATTTTTTGAACCCCTTGAAATGATTGTTCTATCATGGAATGTAAGGGGCTTGAACAACGGCCCTAGACAAAAAGTTGCTCATGATTTGGTTAGGAAACATGGTCCTAATATACTTTTTTTTGCAGGAGACCAAGCTTTCAGTGGATAGTATGTTTAGTTTGGATCCTAAGTTGTGGAGGAACAGGGAGTGTTAGTGCATTGGTGCTCATGGGTCTTCTAGGGGCATAGCTTGTTTTTGGAACCTGCAGAAGCTCTATCCTCTTTGGTGGGTGTCCTCTAGATCTGCTATGTCTATGATTGCTTCTAGCTTTGAAACAGGGGAGATTCTGCTCCTTTCTAATATCTATGCTCCTATTGATTTCTGGGGTAAGCAGTCTTTGTGGTCCCATATTTGGTTTGTCCGCAGTTTGGTTCCTTTCCATCCTTGGATTCTCGCTAGAGATTTTAATGCTATCACTGAATTGGCTGAAAAGCATGGTGGTACTGCGAGGCTGGAGCTCTCGGCGTTGCTCCTGTGTGATAACATTAATGCTTTGAATTTAGTGGATATGAAGCCCAGTAATGGTAAGTTTACTTGGAACAATCACAGGATTGGGGATAATTGTATTGTTGAGAGATTGGATTGATTCTTGGTTTCTTGCTATTGGATTGGGGGTCAGTGGTCTTCTTGTTTTGAAATTTTGGATTGGAGAGGATCCGACCATTGGCCTATCAAGTTGGCTATTGAGTCATGTCGTGTGCCTTGTTCTCCTTCTTTTAGATTTGAGCTCGTGTGGTTGCGAGACCAATCTTTGTATGATTATGTGGCTGACTGGTGGAGAAGTGGTAGACCTGCTTTCGATACGACAATGTACACCTTTGCTAAACTTCTTCAATATGTGAAATATCAGCTCAAGCGGTGGACTCTTCATTGCTTTGGGAACATCTTTCGTGCTAAGGCAGCTGCTCAAGCTGAATTGGATGGTATCACGGGATTGATACGGGAGGGTGGAATGACCAAGGATTTGCTTCAGGAAGAGGCTCAGGCTTTGAAAGCTTTGGAGGAGTGCGAGATGCGGGAGGAAATGTATTGGAAACAAAAGGCTCAGATAGAGTGGCTTCAAGAGGGGGATAAAAACACTGCTTTTTTCTTCAATTCTATGAAGTCCAAGAGGCAAGGCAATTCTATCTCGGCTCTGGTGAATGATAGGGGTGAGTAGCTCTCCTCCTTTCTTGAAATCTCGGGTGAGGCAGTGCATTATTTTTCCTCTCTTTTTTGGGAAGATTCGCAGGGGGGGTCTCTGGAAGAAGCCCAAGTTCTTTCCTGTATTCCCCCTCTGGTTTCTAGAGAAATGAATGAGCTTCTTATGAGTAATATCACACTAGAGGAGCTAGAGGGGACTGTTTTCCAGATGAAGAAAGGAAAAGCTCCTGGCCCGGATGGATTCTCGATCGAGTTTTTCCAAGAATTCTAGGATATCATCAAGTTGGACCTTTTGGCAGTTATTCAGGAATCTCAACGAAACAAGCAGATGCTTAAAGCGTTAAATTCTACCTTTCTAGCCCTCATTCCCAGGTGTGATGGGGTTGATAGGTTAAGTCAATTCCATCTCATTTCTCTCTGCAATGTCATTTATAAAGTTATCTCTAAGTTAATTGCTGACAGGTTAAAAAGGGGGCTTAAGGAGCTGATTCTGAGGAGCAGAGTGGTTTTGTGGCAGGAAGGCAAATTTTGGATGGGATTGTTATTGCAACTGAGACCATTCATTCTATGGCCTACTCCAAAGAAAATGGGATGTTCATTAAGTTGGATATGGCTAAGGCTTATGACAGGGTTAGATGGTCTTTCCTTTGAAAGATTCTCAGTGTTTTTGGTTTCAAGGAAGATTGGATTCATTGGGTTATGAGCTGCATTACCTCAGTTTCTTTCTCTGTGATTATTAATGGAGAGCACTCTGAGTTATTTGGGGCATCTAGGGGGCTTTGTCAAGGGGATCCCCTCTCTCCGTATTTGTTTCTTCTCTTTGCTGAAGGTTTGGGGAGATTGATTAGAAGAAATGTGGAGGGTGGTCTAATCCAGGGTTGGCGATGGGGTGGTGACTTGCCTCCTCAGTTGCACCTGCAGTTTGTGGACGATACTGCTCTGATGGGAAAGGCTACAATGGGAGAAGCTGCTAATATTCGTAGGGTGTTGGATGTTTACCTGACTGCCTCGGGGAAACTAATTAATGAAGATAAATCTTCCATTTTCTTTTTTAATACTCTGGGCCCCATTCAACAGCGGATTGCTCAGACCTTGAGATTTCAGATTGGGAATCTTCCTTTGACCTATCTTGGTATCCCCATCTCGAATGGGCATTTTCCCAAGGAGTCCTGGAAGAATATTTTGGATAAATTTTGGGTTAAAGTTAATCACTGGACTCATTGGTGGTTATCTTTTGCTGGGCATGTTCAGTTAATCAAGTTCATGGTGCAGGCTTTTCCCATCTATAGATGCATGCTCTAGGTTGCCCCTGGGAGCTTTGTTAAGGAATTTGACTCTATGGCTAGACAGTTTTTATGAGCTGGTCATTTGATGTCTTCTAAATGGAGTCTGGTTAGATGGGAAGTTGTTTGTAGCCTGAAGTAGTATGGGGGTCTGGGATTGCAGCAGTCGGCTTTGACTGGGGTGGCACTGGCTGCGAAGCTGTATTGGCGGTGGTGCATGGAGCAGGATAAGATTTGGGCCAGAGTTCTATCTCAAAAGTACTTTTTGGGAATTCCTCAGAAGGATATTCCTTGTTATCCCCTTGTCGGGAAGGGTTCGGTGATCTGGGGGACTCTCAAAAAGGGGGCTGCTCTTATTAAGGATGGTTTATTTTGGATTTATAAGCAGGGGACCGAGGTTCAGTTCTGGTATGATTCCTGGGATGGATTTCCTCCTCTCATCTCTCAGTACCCTAATTTATTGAATCTTTGTCAGAGGTTTATTGAGGTTGGTTGGTCATAGATGAGTGACTTTAAATCCTCCTCTTTTTGCGGGTAGCTTGAGGTGGCTAGATGGAAGTCTCTTGATGTTTGGCCGGATGTTGGTCTTCAAGAGGAATGTGTTGTGTTGCAAAGTGTTCTTTCCAGTCGTCGATGTAGTTCTCTCTGGGAGGAAGATGTGCTTGCTTGGTCTCCTAATCCTTTGGGTGTCTATATTGTGGCCTCTGGATATAAGGTTTTATTGTCCCACATGATGAATGGGGAGGAAGTCCAGTGGTGGAAGAAGGTCTGGAACAAGTTCTCCTGGCCAAAGTGTAATTGCTTTGTCTGGATGTTGACCTGGAATAAGTGTTTGACTTGGGACAATATCCAAAAGAGGGGTTTCCATGGGCCTTCTGTCTGTGTTTTGTGTGGGACTATCGAGGAGGAGTCTTCTCACTTGTTTTTTTGTTGTCCTTTTGCTATCCAGATTTGGCATTTTTGGTGGGGCGTTTGGCAGAGCCCTTGTGTTCATGCTTCCTCCTTGATTAAGTTTTGGAATAGTGTGGGTAGGCCTCCCTCTATGACTTCTTTCTTACAGGAAGTGTGGTTTGTGGGGCCTATCTTTATGCTGTGGCATATTTGGTTGGAACGGAATAGGTGTATTTTTTGGGGTGAGAAGCAATTTGTGCAGCAAGTCTGACAACAAATTTTGAGCATGATTCAGGAAACGGTGGAGGCTAAGTGTGCTGTGAGTTTTCCGTTAGAGAAAAGGGATGCTGAGGTGATGGAGAGATTGGGGATTCAGGGGCTGTCTGTGACTTCTGCTTGTGTCAAGAGAGGGCAGAAGGTGAAGTAGAAAATTCATAGGATTGGTAGTTGGCTGCCCCCTCCTGATGGAGTTCTGAAGATCAATACTGATGGCTCTTCCAGGGGAAATCCAGGACTTGTTGGTATTGGGGGGATTGGCAAGGACTCTTTAGGTTCTGTGGTTTTCCTCTTCTCAACCCATGAGGGGTCAAAGGCTATCAACATTGTGGAAGGCTTGGCAATCCTCTGCGCCTTTGAGAGGGCTCATGTTTTGGGGTGGAAAAGGATTATTTGTGAATCTGATTCCTAGGTCTTGATCAATTTTCTCATTGAGCGAAAAAGTGGTGGGGGTCAGTTGGCAGTTGGTTATGATTGTGCAACAAATTTTGCAGGTTAGTTTGCTGATGGAAATGGTGACTTTTGTTCATATTCCGTAGGAGTGGAATAGGGCTACTGATTGCTTGGCAAAATGGGCCTCTGAGCGTGTCGGTGGTTGGAGAATCAAGGAGTGGGAGCTTATTCCTCTGGAGCTTCACCATGATTTGGAGGGAGTTCTTGCTAAGGATAGGGCTGGATTAGGAGGTGGCTAACTTTGGTTGTGTTCTGTTCTTCTGCTTTTGCTATTTCTTGGGACTTTAGTCCTGCTTTCATTGTAATGTTCCTTTTTGAGTTTCAATAAAGTTTTTACCCCTTTTTATTAAAAAAGAATGGGTACCAACTAACAACTAATATATCACCCATTTACAAAATCTTTGTTAAAAATATTAATGGAAGTTAATCATATCTTAAATAATGTTTTGATAAGGATTCTTATTTTCTTCATCACACTAAAAGTGTAATCCTTTTATCCAAACAAAAGATGAATGACCTATAATTTCAACAGAATATTGAACTCTTTGACAAACCTTAACTCCAAGTATGTAAAAATAATAAAACTATGTTTTGTGTTGTATGAATTGACTTAAAAAGATAATTATACATTTATTCAAGTTCCTATGCTTTATATTTATTGTGACATTCATAAGTATATTGGAAAATAATCATTAGTTTTAGTAAATTAAATAATAACTTCAAAGTTGCTTCCTTTTTATAAACCCATCCAAACTTTGTTAAATTATCATAGTGTGTCAGTCTTAAGATATAAATAACACCAAAGAGTGCTATCAAATGATTGATAAGAGAATATTTAGAAATCTATCAACTAAGCAATAATATAATAGCTGTAGAAAATACAAATGTGAAATGCTTAATAATTACTTTTTATAAATATCTATATCTCTCAACCATTTGATGACACCTTCAAGTGCTTTTCCTAGTATATATATTGATTATTGATTTAAAAGTTTTTAAAGAGATGCTGCAATGCTTTATATTATTATTGAGGGCAATCACACTATATTAGAACAAACTTTTTCATGGCACACTCATATTTTCATTTCTGGATTATTTATGTTTAGATGATCTAAACAGTTATGTATGGCTTGATTTTCTTTTAGTGTTCTTTTTTCAAAATATGTGGGTTAAGTTGATTTCAGTTGTAGCAATGAAGTAAGTAAAATTTTGAACTTCCAAGTTTTTTCTTCAAATACAACATTATTCATAATACTATTTAGTATGAGGTTTTGCAATTTAAAAATAGATAAACAAATAAACATCAATATTTTCACAGTTCAAACAAAAAAAAATTCAAAAACAATTTATTATCTATATAAATATGTGATAATTTATACGATTTATAAATAAATCTTAACTTTATATGTTTAAATACATAGAATTCGAACCGTATACACATTAAATTTAGTGGAATAAATTTTCCAATACTTAATATATTTTTTTTATAGCACAGGCACCTAAGACCAACAGACTAAATATAAAAGCCTTTATTTTCCTACCACACCCAAAAAGATGATAAAAAATTTGAAAAATTGACGACTTTAAAACTTCAAGAAAATAAGAATGATGCATTTTGTTCAAAACAGTTCCAGCAATTGTTTAAATTTAGAAATGGATAGTTGTTTGTGCTGCTGTATGTTGTTTTCGTTTTTGAGGCCTTGTGACTTTGTTAAGTGACAGTATTTTTGACTGTTAACCCTGTTTATTTTGTAACTGTTATCTCTCTTTTAACAACCTTCGTTGCCTCCTTATTGTATTATTTTGCATTGTTTCAATATAAATAATGTTTTTTAAAAATAAATAAAAAAACTTAAAACTTTGAGAAACTTCCTCATTTGAAAAATTAAAAACTGCGTCATCTGACATACAGCATTTCAATGTAAAATGTGTGTCTTCAAATAAATTAGGGCCTACACCCACCATCTACATTCAGAAATTTCTTCCACCATGAAATTTGTGAGGCGTTGTTTCCAATTTGATTAGGCTTGCTTCCCCCTTCCCCTTGTAATTTTTGGAGAACTTTATGCAATCTCTTGTTTTTATCCATCAACGTATCTATAGAAAAACAGAGCTGCCTTATTGCTTCTCTTTTTTGTTCATCTCGTTCCAGAAGTTCAATCTCATGTTTCCTATTTTCATCAAGTAACTGGTGGACCTCATTTTGCAATTCCCCTAGACTCAGGCTCAGTTCCAATACTACCTTTTCATTCTTTTCCAATCTGATTTCAACATCCCTTGGATTCTCTTCTTGCAAGTTACAGACATTCTCTTCAAGAACATGCAGTTGTCGATTACTGTCAATTTTATTCCTCAAATTGGTGTTTTGTTGGCTTTTGTTCCCCTTTTGCAGGTCGTTGATCTTTTTTGTAAGAACTTTCAGTTGTTGTACATTGATCGCATTTTCATCCTGCAGCTTGGTGTTCTCCTCTCTGATGAAGCGTAACTTCTTGTGCAAATCATTCCTTTCCCACACAGTAACCTCACTGTCATTTCTCAGTTTTGTGTTCTCTGTTTTGAGGATTTCCAACTCCTCCTGCAAAAGGCTCTTATCCTGCAAAACCAAAGATATCTCTTCCTTCCAAAAAGCTTTCTCCTCCTTCAACTTATTATTTTCTATCTCTAATTGATTAACCTGAATGTTTTTCTCTACCAACTGTTTTCGAAGCAGCGAGTTTTCTTCTTCCATTTTGACTTCCATTTCTCTCATTATGCCTCCAACATTTTCAGTCTCTACAGAAACTAAATAGGATAAGGCGCTTGCGGATTTTTTACCTACATATTCCTGGTCACAACGCCTTTTTTTAATCCGGTTGCAATTCTCAGATTCTGGACACTCTGCCTCTGATACTTCCACTGAATCAGAACCATGCCTCTGTTTAAATCCCCTCTTGAGATGGTCATACTGTTCTGCCAATGATCGGTACGCCCTGTAGTACTCTTCAATCAAGCTAGTGAGTTGCGGCCTCTTATGGTAGAAAATTTCAGCTCGGTGAGCAAACGAATCAACGTCTGCTTCTAGAAGATTCAGCATGGTCTGAGTCTTCTCCTCGAGCTCTGCCATCAACAAACAATGGTTCAATGAAAAAATGACAAATAGAATACAAAGTATTTATCCTAGCAGCGAATCAGATATATAATCAGTTAAAATGAAGTGTATGTAAATACCAACCTCCTAGAGTATTGTGAAGCCATGCAGATTGTGTCACACAGTTGCGGCTATCTCTCCACAAAGAATAAGAACAACTTGGAGAAAGTTGCTTCATCTTTAACAAAGCAAGGACCTGTTCCAAAATAGCAGAGAAAAGATCAAAGAGTAAATGCAAACTAGCTACCACAAAACAGGGGAAATTCTTAGTAAGTTAATAAAGATCATAAATCATTAGAGAGAGATATTATTATTGCATAAAGATCATAGATCTTTAGAGAAAGAGATATTATTATTGGAGAAAAAACATTACCTTATTGCTGCTAAATAAACAAACAGACCTTAAAAATAGAGACCCTGCATACATGCATTTCCTTTCAGCGGAACAATAGATTTAACATAACAAAATGCAAGATCGAATCTAAGCAAATATTCGTTAGAAACCTAAAACCAAAATAAATCAAGCCTATTCTCTTTTTTCATAACATTTTTAAAAAATGCCAAGCGGACAACAAATCTTTCAAGATGAAAGAAAAGAGACTATTACATTTAAAGAGATAGAAAGGAAAAAAAGTGTCTGAAACCTGAAAAAATTATGATCTGAAAAATGCAAATATTTACGGAAGGGAACAAATTAGGACCTGAAAAATGAGAGAAATGTTTTGATTGGTACAGAGACCTCAAATTATTGAACTTTGTCCTTCCACAAACAACAGTTAAAACTATTTTCCAGCATTCCTCCAGCGACAAATATAAGCAAGCGCTTTACTTCACATTTTTCGTTGTCTCCTAGAACAGAATATGTATTTTCCTGGTATTTTTTCAGTAACACTACTTATTCAGACGCACCAATAATAATAATAGTAATAGCCGTTAGCACTCTCTTTCCCTGTGAGTTAATGCATGAAAGAGAGCTCCTGGTTTTAAACGAAGGGCAGCATGAATCCTGGTATTGATGCAGCAGCTGATTATATGCTGAGGTGTAGACGCCATGAATGATCCCTCCATCACAGCTGATAAACTTTGCGCTACATCTAGTTACGGGCAGAAAAAATATTACCTTATTTAGATTCTGTTAGTTGCTAATTAAACAAAAAGTCCTTAAAAATAGACATTTCCTTTTTGGGGAACTATTCAAACGAAGATGGAAGCAGGTTTGGAATTTGACGGAACCTGACGGTCACCCCATGTCATCTCAAAATTTTACGACAGATAAATTGACAAAATATTTAATTTATTTTATTTTAAATCTTTTATATTAAAATATTTTATTAATCATAGATATTAAATATAAGAAAAATTTATTTTTATAATTATTGTCATCAAAGATCAAGATTCAGCTATTGTGGTAAATGCGATAAGAGCTAAGAAAGTGTTGAGCTGGAAATTACAATCTTTACTAGATTCAGCAATAAACCTGATGGATAAGTTTGAAAATGTAACGATTAACCATATTTACAGAGAAGGCAATACAATGGCAGATGCATTGGCAAATATGGGAGCTGATGGAACGACTCTTAAACAGATAACTCCATGATGAGCAAGGCTTTTTGTGGATAAGGATTTGAATGTCATCCGAGAGGAAGAGAAGAGAGACGTTTAGGATTCTAAGAGTGGTGAGACAAGTAAGAAGGCAGACAAGGAAACAATGGTTACCCCCATTAAGCTGATTTCATCGAACTCCAACCTCAGACCACAGGATCAAGGAAGTTTCTCGCTACAAACACCACTTACAATGAGGTCCACAATGAAGAAATTGATTCACTCCCAGGATAGTGGCAAATCCATCTTCAAATTTGGGCATTTAGTTACTGTTCGTAGTGTGGTCCAGCAGAGGAAGAATGCTTGAGGCAAAAAGGGAAAAGATAAGGACTCTTGATGATCTTTGGTGTTTTGTCGTTTGTTTTTTACCGTCATCTGCCTTTTTTAAACTCAAACTTTGCTCAATCATAGTTGCAACAATAGGTGGTAGCTGCCTTTTTATGATAAGGTTATAGACTTTGTTCAAGATAGCTTTAAGGTTTCATGTTCTGATTTTGATCTCCTCATGGAAGCCATAATTCTGCTTGTTTTATCTTCTGTTGAGGCTTCAAGTCTTGTAAATCCTTATACTTTTAATTTTAATACAATCTCCTCGGCTTCGGCCCCTTAATTATAAAAAAAAAAAAAGATCAAGATTTTTTTAATTTATAAAAGGTCAAAATTCTCTTCAGAGATTAAATTTTGAAACTCTATCAAGCAAATAATTTTAAAGTTAAAAATTATATATATAAACAATGATAAATCAAAAGTGCATATCATTATTAGTCCATAGGCTACTAAACAAGTCTCACGCTTGCAAACCACTATTGATTCCTTGGAAAACAAGTTTCATGATAAACCAGATGTCGTTTAATGGTAAGAGCCTCCAAAATATTAGGTAAAAACCCCAAAATCTCACTTATCACATAAAGCTAGATAAATACTAGTTTGACAACTAGATGGGAACATTCTATTTTTATTTGCAATGTTTTTTGTCAATTGATGACAACTTTATTTTTCATTTGCAATGATTTAATGTTTTAAATTTGTATGCAAATATTTCATAATCATATAATACTTAATTTCTTTAAAGAAAAAATCTAGATTTGTCTAAATTTATTTCATTCCATTATTTAGCATTTATTATTAATTGTTTAATCCAACCACATACAAATAAAATTTGCAATGCATACATGCACAAACACATACTCTCTAATATATTAACACAAATATAGTTTTCTATCAGCGTAATCCCTGAACCTCCTTTAGGTGCAAGTGCTAGTATATACATGCTCAATAATCACCAACTCACAAGCAGATGTATCTTGAAAACAATTAAAAATTCTAGTTATTTATGTTAAATTTAGTGTTACAATTAATAGATAATTGTATTAATTTTTTTCTTAGAATAAAAAAAAATTATATTCTATTTTGATTTAAAATTAGTAAATATTTTTAAATCATATATATTAATATAAAACAATGTAAACTATTAGTAATAAATGTTAGAATCTTAAATTTACCCTATAAGTTTCTAAATTTATATTAAAAATATTTATCATAATCTTACTAAAAATATTCAAGAAATTACAAACAACTACATCCTATCTTTTTTGAAAAGATTCTAAACTAATTTATATTCTTATAATAAACATTATAAAACGATATATATTAATAATATAAATTAAAATACTATATTATGTTTACTAATAATATAAAGTGTCATATATATGGTTATATAAAAATATAGCAAGTCAATCTATATGGTCTAATAAATTTTAAATTTGTAATATAAGTTTAAAATTAAAAAAATGATTAGATAAACCATCAAATTTCAGACCTGAATGGAAGGTTGAAGCTATGATTGAATCATTTAATAGATTTAATATAAAAAAAGAAAGATTCACTCCATGAAACAAAAACTCGTTAAAAACATAAAACAATAAATCAAGCTTATGAGTTAACAAAAAATTCTTTTATCCTTATAATGTTGACTACATACATGTTTATATGATTTATTTTCATATGGTTGCATAAAAAGACATCCATTGTACTTGTTCTAGCAATCTTATCTCTCACTCATTCAAAGAGTATTTGAAAGGACAATGAATAAGAACACATTTGACTTTGGTGCTTAAAAAGTAGAAAGCTTGATTTTTAAGTGAATTGTATGTTTTCTTTATCTATTATCAAAGTCATTAAAACAACATCCTTACAATTGCTTGACACAAAGAAAAATAACTAAACTAAACTAATTTATTTTTCTAATGAGAGATTGGATAGTCCATGTTTATATATTGAGCAAAGGGAATCTAATTTGTTCATCATCGAAGGTCAAGTTCGCAGCAAGAGACTAAGCTTGTGGAACTTGTGAACTAGATCCATATTAACAATATTGATGTGGAGAAAAGTAGGGAACTGTATTATGATTTTGATCTATACATGTGACTTTCATAGGTATTTCCTAGTTTTGAGGTACACAAATCCTAAAATATTCATTATTTAGTACAAATCCTTCAATTATAGAGCTAAGTGATATATCCTCCTATTCACTTTTTGTTTATAGCAAATTGTCTAATTGTAAGTTTTTAAATTATTTTGATTAGATCCATTCCCCTTACTCTTTATCTAGGTTAATTATTCTTAGATGTATGAGTTTATTTGATTAGCCTAGATAAAAATCTTAGGGGTCATATTTCCCTTCTTATTTTCATCAACAAAACAAAACTAACACAACCTCAGGGTCTAATTAGGGTTTCTAAATTTATAAGTCATATTTGACTACATCACCTTTTATATTTGATGCACCCTTGTGTTTTTTTACTTTATTGATCCATCTTATTTCAATGGATTAGCGATTATTTTTATTGAATATCATTTTTCCAACTCTACCAATTATTTCAAATTTGATTTATCTTTAATTTTATGATGTGGACATAGAAAAAATATCCCTTTTTACTTTGCTTGATATGGGAATAATTGATGACAAATTAGACTTAATGAGACCTTGATTTTGTGTTGTGAGGTGTTTTACACATCCACATTAGGTCTTGAGCCCTTGCAAATATAATAAACTACATTTATTGATGTCTTTTAAAGGTGTTGTAAGGTGTTGTAACATATCTTTACACTTTTCTAAGACCATAATATTATAATTCATCTAAATAACTATACCAATACCTATTTCAAAGTGTTGTAAAGTCTTGTAAACAACTTTCACACTTTCCTAGGCTTGTCATCAATATTTACACCTTTCTTATGCTTTAAATGGCCCCTTTATACACTTACAAGCCTTACTTAAGTGTCTTGTTGAAGAAGAACCCGATAAACATTATTTAAATTATCACAATTCCCAACATCCACTTAAAAATTCCCAAGTGGACTAAGTTGCCATTGGTGGTGACTTAGTCCCATTTGGCTCAAAAATCATAATAAAATTAAATTTCTTTTGGGTTTTTCTTCCTTAAGACCTAAGGTAGGCCCGTAATGAGGTATTTTTGGGAATTAGGGCATAATTGTGTATAAATATAGGTTTTTCCATCTCATTTGACCTAATTCATAACTCATCATCATTCATCCATCATTCATCATGTTCTCAAGTCAAGCAAGCTAGGGTTGTATCATTGCAAGTCATCAAGATAGCTTCCAAGGACATTCAAGGGCATATTCTTCATGTTTTGCTACAAAAATTGAAGATAATACATCATGGAAAGGTATTAACTCCATTGTCGCATGCTTCATTACATTCTTTCTTCATTTGGTTTAATTACCTAAAAAGGGGTTTGACCAAGGCAAACCCCCATGGCCTAACATTCACCATTTCTTTATCTTTCATTGTGTGTTTACAAATTTAGACACTTTGAGGGTTTGAAGATCATTGAAGATAAAGTTGAGGACTTTTTGAAGACATCTCCTTGTTGACCAAGCCAAAATATCAACAAAAGTCACTTTCAGGCCCAAAAATTAGAGTTTCAAAAGTGGACACCTATAGGGAACCAAAGTGTAGACCAAGGGCTTCCGTTTCCGCTTTCAAATTTTTAGAAATTTTGAAGTGGCCTAAGTCACCAACAGTGGAAAATTAGTCCACTAGACCTATTGTTCAGAGGTTTTTATATATTTGGATACCCATTTGGCCGAAACGGGTTTCTGAGCAGTTTTCCTAAAACTGGGACTAAGTTGCCCAACCTGGTGTAAGTGTCCCAGTCAACATTTTCAGTCAATTCTACAAGATTTTAGAACCTCTCCACATCAGATTTCAGATTCCAGGTGCACCTCTCCAATCATGTTCAGTTATTTCATCATTTACTTGCACTTTTAGGTGTTTTTGCATATCACATTATGTTTTCCAATACTTCACATTTCTTAGGTTTTGCATCATTAAATTATTTTCTTTTCTGATAAGTGCATTAGTACATCATAATTAAACATATTACAACTCATTGACATTAATCTTGAGTGTAGAAATTCCCCATTTTGGCCCATCTCTCTCCTTTTAGGTGAAAACCCTAGAAGTGTTAGAGAGCATTAGGGTGCTAAAATATTTGTCCACATTGTGGTGAAATCAACTTATGAATAATTTTATTTTCTTATTTGGAGTCATTTATTATCCTAGATATAGCTTGCATCAAACATTGCATTAGGTTTTGCATTGTTTTGCATTCTAGGGTTTCAAAAACTTGCATTAGTGAAAAGCTCATTTAGCTTGCATTATTGCATGTAATTTCATTGAGAATTTTTGAAATTCTGCATCTCCATCTTAGGTTTGCATCATACAAACTAAAAAGCATCAAAATACATTGAAAATTTTTAGAAATTTTGAAAAAGATTCTAACTAAGACTAATTCGCCATTCTGGGTGACTTAGTCCTAGTCCAGATTTTTCATTGTCTGATACGTCAAAAACCCTCATTTTTGTGCTTCCTAAGCCTCCTAGTATCATATACTATAAGTTTGGAAAGTTTCAGGAACATTTGTTTTATGCCTCTAGGTCAAAAACATCATTTAAGGGTAGTCATTTTTGAAATCATTTCAATTATGAGCATTTTTTCATCTTAAATCATTGAAAATATCTTAAATTTTGCATTTACATCTTAGGTTTGCATTATACAGTATAGAGACCCTCAACATCCCTCAAAAATATCAAAAAAATCTCAAAAAAATCCCTATTGGGACTAATTTTCCACCTTGGGTGACTTAGTCTCTATTCTCCCCTGAAACATCCTTTTACAGAGCTAAAAACCCTATTTTTAAGCTTATGTTTGCTGCCATCAACTACCTATATCAGTTGGTTGATTTTCTGTAACATGCATTTCATTAGATCTCGCTTAAATTAGCTCATTTCATGCATGGTTTAAATTTCAAGTTTGCATTTTCATATTGTTACATCGTATAATTAGTCAATTGTCATCCTTAAAATCTAAAAAATTGCATTCCTCTTTTGCATATTTGCTTTCAAATGGTTACATATCAAGTTTGAAGAATAATCATTACATCATGTTTTCATTACAAAAATCTATAGTTATCATCTTTCATGTTCTATTTTTAGATCTTATTGCATGTTGTAAGAAATTTTTGTTAAGGGAATATGAATATGAGGCCCTTTCCCCTCTCTTTTTGTTCATCATAGATCCCTCTCCTAGTTTACATTATGTGGATGAGGTTAGTCTAGTGAAAGAAACCTTGGGTAATCATAACAATCAGATTTGTTCTTCTCCTATTATCTCTCCTACTTGTGAAGAAGATATTATAGTGTTAGAAGAATCAATTGATGAGAGTTTTGAAAATCTAAGTTGTTTCTCTCCTCTTACCTCTCCTATTAGACAAAAAATTACTAATCAATAGGACATAATGATAAGTAATCATGATGATCACACATCACAACAAGACATCATTGAAACCTCCCTATGTTCATCTCCTAGCATCTTCTCCTCCTCTGATAGTGATGAGGATATGTTGGTGTTAGATAAGCAAACTTTCAAGATCTATGATAACCCTCTTTATGATCCTTCCCCTACCTCTCCTATTTTGGAAGACATTTGGGAACAAGTGTTGGTTGTTTTTACAATGAACCAATTAGGTTATAGCAGGAACCTATGAGTTTTCTAGGCTCAATTCTCAACTCTCCGCTAGACAAGTGGCCAACTAATGAGATATTGCATCAATATCTTTATCTCCTACACTTTGGGCTCTACAAAACTTGGGAGGGTGATCCCACAATGTGTATTTCTTTATTATTTCAGACAACTCATGTGCACACTGTATATTTAAGCAGATATATTCTCATGCATAGCTAATAAGCTGAGATTATCCAAGAAGTTAGAAATTCCTTGAATGAATCTTATGAATTAAGTTGAGAATATGAAACAACACAAAATACAACAAATTCCAAATAGGTCAATGATTATTTAAAAGATTGTTCTCAAGTCGGGTTACTAGAGCCGTAAGAAGGATTTAAAATGAGTTAAGATCAGTGCCATTATCCATAGGATAGGAGTTAGAGAAAATTGAAATACAAGGCTTATTTAATCCTAAATACTCATGATCTTAGTGACATTACTTGGAAATTCACAAATCTATGACCAACATCTACAAACTACTTATCAAATCGCATGATCCTGCACAAAAAATTATGATTTAATTCAAGCATTTAACTCATTGCATGAATGAGAGCTAAAACCAAAGCATATATCAGAGTATAAACAATGACAATTAATGAAATGATCTATGATAAGGATTTTCATTAATAATTTGAATACAAAACCAAAATTAAGAGACTATAGACTCAAGAAATCTCCATTATCTTTCAGAAATATTCAGAAACCATACATTTGACAAAATTTGCTACCTAGACTTAAAGAATTAGATAAGGGCTCATTATGTTCACTCTGTGTTATCAATTTTCAACAGTCAACTCCAAAATTCAACAAAAGACCCGCACAAATGACCTTGAATTCCCTTTTATAGAATAAGGGAGCAAAAACAAGCTTCAAGCCAAGTGTACACATGTCGCAATCTAATTGGACCACTAGAAGACATATTCCCTAATTTAGTTACATTTATGTTTATCGAAGCAGAGGGAAATCATACGAGACAAAGATCATTTACATTTTTTGTGAGAAGAAACTTTGTCTTCCAAAAAAGCACATGTCAAAAAGAATAAACTTCTTCATAGCAACACATCGGTTCCATCGAACAAGATGACAAAATGACAAGGATCACAAAGTGAGCTAACATCCTAGTCATCACTCCATGTCACCAACAACTGATAACTTCTTGTGAAACATATGTTTTATACACTATAACTTTTGAGGCCAAACCTATACAATACTTGACCTAGTATATGTTTCACATCCCTATTCACAAACCAAAATTTCCACCGTACACCCTTCCCCATTCTTCATATTCTTCCTAAGACGACCAATCAAAGTCAAGAATTTTATCCAGGGCCTTCCTGTATAGGGAGTACTTGGTTACTACTACATTGGATTATTTGTCAAAGTCCTCTAGAAAGCTCATAAGAAATGTTAACCTCCCCATAGTGTCATTGAAGACATCAATATCAACTTCCCTACAAATTTTATCCACCTGTGAATCAATAACCTCATCAAGTTCCTTTTTCCACACTTGCAATGGTTTCAATTCATAATTAGCAACCTCAATGTCTGGTAGTGGTGACAGATCATTGTGGTTATATTGAGCTATCAATTCTATTATCTTCTGCTCCAGTGGGGCTACATACCCTTGAAACTTTTTCTCACTCAATTCACATACAAAATCATAAACTGGAAGTACTAGAGGGTATTTATCTTCATGTTGGCCAACTCCCACTTTAATATTAACTTAAATCTCTCAGATCTTGGGACCCACTTGTTTAAAATTGGTATGGCTAACATCTTATCTCTTTGGGACAATCTCATTGCTCATACCATCAAGGCATAGTTGTCATATACACTATTAAGTCTAAGTTAAATCTTTTCATTAAGATGTTTCAAGACAGTGTAGACAACCTTTGAAACATTTTCATATATGGTTTCTTGAGCCTTCTCCAGTAACTTCTTGTATACTCCAACCTGTTGAAGCAACTGCTCTCTATGAGATGAGCTAGAACCTGATCTATCAAATTCCTCCACTACAAATGATCCCTGTCCCCCACTATATGGTACTATTGTTAAGGCCTGATCATGAGGTGAATGTTAGGAAGATGCCATTTGAGAGGCTGGAGGTGGGTGGCTTGAGCTGGTTTGACCCTATTCTCTCTTCACTTCTCCTCTTTGTTTATAAAGATTCAATTCAGTTTCTAACACAACCACCTTCTGTTGGTTGTTATCATAGTCATTGAGGAGTTCTATGTATTTAGTTCTAAGTTTATCCCTCTCCAAAGTAAGACCTTCCATAGTTCCTCGAGTGAACCTAGTAACATTGACAACCATGTCTGTAGCTTCCAGATCTAGGCTATCAACAACTCTCTTTACAAGAAACTATCCACTAAGCTCTGATGGCTTTGCGAGAGCTGGTTTCTAGGATCCTGAAGATAATGACCATCAATCCTCACTAAATTTTGAACCTTGAAGTTCCATTTCCAGTTCTTATTTTATCTATATAAGAGGCCTTTAATCCTTTCTTATAGCATCTAAAACAATAGCATTAGAGATATTCCATTCTGGCAACAACAACACACCACATTTCTTTACAAGCTCCCTGACCTCTTGGGCATTAATCTTTTTGAACCCATCTTTCATGATGCTTCTTACATTTTCCTCAATGGAACTTTTAGACAATTTAGGGTGCAAGCTCCTTTCAGTGGCTACCTTCTCTGCATAATCTACAACTTTGGATTTTCACCAAAAATCATAGAATGCAAAGGTCTCAATAAAGGAGTCATCTTCCATAAACTCCTTGCTCGCTTCTACCCTTAAATCATTAGCAATGCTCAATCCAAATATGTCAAGTTTTCCCAATCTGAGGATGCTCCATCCTAAACTGGAAGAAATTTCTCCTTCATGAGGAGGCATTCCTATTTACATTTCCTTGGGAGTGACATAGATATCATCTTCATCTGTGTCAAAGTAATCAACCACTCCTTTGGCCTCAGTCCTTTGCTTCTTTTGAGGTAGTTTCTCAAGGGGAGGAAAACTTCTTTGGGGTGAATCAAGATCAATTACAGGCAAAGAGGCTTGTGTAGGAGGAGGTGGCACTGCACTCTTGGGAGAATATGCTTTTGGCCCTTCAAAGGTGAGAGGGGTTGTTAAGCTTCTCTCCTCACCTGTTGCTTTCTTCCTCCTAGAGTATATTCTCAGTTGCTTGGGTAGCTGAAATGTAGTTCTTTCTTCTAATGTCATTTCAACACTTTCTTCAACCACCATTTCCTTTCCTTTATCTAGGATTTCCCGCTATTCCCTCAAAATGCCAACAATATTCTCAAAATTGACCATGACATGCATAACTTTATTGAAATCAACATAAATATTTGGCAAAGGGTCATATTGGGGAATGTTCTTCTGCTTAGCTTCCACCATTTTTCTATAAGCAAGGTATTTGTCTTTTCTTTCATCTTGTTCCTCAAAGTTAAAGACATTCCTAATAACATCCATAGGGTAATAAAAACATGCACAAAGTTACCCATTTTCTTATCTTCTTTGATTTTTCCAATGAAGCCTTCAGGATCATGATTCCTTAGGCTCATAGTGATTAGTTTTTAAGGAGCCAATAGATGTTCTAATTGATTTCATGTCCCTTTTGTCATAATGTAATCTACAAATACTATCCATTCTGGAAAGAATGACCCATTCCTTGCTGATTTAGGTAAATGTGTTTCTTGTGAAGCTCTTAACTGCTTCATGATATCAAGGAATCCTATTCACAAAGGAACATATCTAGGCAAGATATATGGGCCCAAACCACTACCATATACTCTGAAAGTTATCTTATTAGGATACAAAATTACATCTCCCCAATTATGACTCAAATTCAAATATGGCATCATCTCCTTAGGCCTCAAAAATTCATGAAATTTTCTAGGAATTCTTGGTGGTTCATATATTAAGGCCCTCCTTATCCTAGATGCAAAAACATTGCTAAACATTACAAAGTTATACCTTTTGTCATCTTTATCCAAGATGCGGGTCCAACATTAGACAGGCAGGTCAACATCCTCTTTCTTCCTTTCCAAGGTGATCTCCTTCTCAAAAACTCTTTGTCATTTATACAAGAACATATGCATTAACAATGAGTACCACTAGAACTTCACCCATTGTTTTCCTTCCTGCAATTCAACTAAACCTTTATGGATATGTTCAGCTATATAAGTTACATAGTCATAAACAATGTTATACGATGGATGTTGTAGATGTGTGGCCAAGTAACTATACTCCTTCTACAATGTGTTAGGTGGATTGACACAAATAATTTGGTACAGAGAGTACACAACCTTTCTGAAATGGCTGGAAATATAATTCATTGGGAAAGGTTCGAGCTCTCTATTATCAATCTTAATTTTCCTCCTGTGTTTCCCCTCGCCAGTGACTACAGTATGTAGAGGCAACATCCTTGTTTTTATGAACACCTTAGTATTGTTGTGCTCTATTCTAATAGTATCCATATCTAGAGGGACCATGTCTTGACTCCATTGATGCAAGTCAAAGACTTCTTCAATCTCTTCCCTAGTTATTTTTACCATAGCCACCCCATTAAATGTTCTAACTACCCTAGTAACCAGATCATATTTTGAGGTGATATCCTTCAAGAGATTTACATCCTTATACACATTGCCAGGAACAGTCAGCTTGCCCATATCCAGCCTCCATGGATTACTGAAAGTAGCCCCAAGGTTCCTATTCTTGAACCAGTGTTGAAATAGTTGCCATCCCGTGTAAGGTACTTTGGCATCCTTGATAAAGCAAGATTTTTCTATCAACCCTTCCCCAATAGTAGGGCACTGAAACAAGACCTTTCCCTCTAGTTTCTTGTTTGTAGAATGGGGTAGCAAGTCAATCACATCTTTAGAAAGGGTTCTAGGCTAGGTGGAAGAAGAAGCACCTTGTATTTTGGGAGCCATGGGCTTTTGCATACAAAAGTTCTAACAGAGGAATTTTAACTATTCAACTTTAAATTGCAATTTATGACTTAGGATGAGTGCTAATTCAAGACAATTTATAGGTCTATAGCTTCTAAAAGAAAAGATTAACCCTAATTTAAAGAAATGAAAGCAAAATGATGAAACAAACTCATTTTAAAGTAGATTAAAAGCAAGCCCTAACACAGAAAATTGAAAAAGGCATAAAATTGTATTTTTTGTACTTACAACTTTCAACCATGATAAAACCCTAATACAAGTCGAGATGACTTCTACAATTCGCTTCTCAACTCTTTGTATCACCTCAACCACTTCCTCGAACTCCAAATAAGCAAGAATTGGTTGAACACATAATTTCTAAAGGGAATTGAATAGGTTTATGGGTCACCTCTACCATTAATGTTCACTTGTGTTAAGCAAAACAATTGCAACGGGCGTACTTTACATTTTTTGAATGCGTTTCATTGATCTGTACCTGAGCTGGGCATCTTGAATGAATCAGATTGAGTCAATACCATTTGAATTCACAATGTCATTCTAGTTCAGATGAATAGCCAATAGAAATCCACTGATTGGATGTTTTTCGTCTGCTTGTGGGCTCCACCTTCCAATAGTTGTAGAGTGCATGTGGCAGCTTCTCGCGGTTCTCGCTGCTTTTAAATAAATTGCATCTTACCCCCATGAGTTAGCAGGGAATAGTGGTGATCATCTTTCCTTGCTCAATTGACACCATTAATCCCAAAGCTTCAAGTGTTGGGATGGAACGTAATGGCTCGGCCCACTTACACGTGGTGACATTTTGCTAACCTTGCAGCAGTTGAACTGCATTCACTTTAGATGGATGGGCCAGTGGGGGAATGGTCTAGATGGAATCCCACAATATGGTGATTTCTCAACCTAAACATGAAACAAAGTCATTCATAAAAGTGGGCCTTGACTAGGCCGACAAGAAATTACCCTTAGGAACCAATGACTTAGGCTTAAGTCATAATGATAAAATATTTAAAATGGACTTTGTGAAAATCATGACAGTTTGCAACCCTAGAATGATTGAATGACCATAGCTGAGGGGCCGGTAAGGAAGGTATAAGCATGACTCAAAAGACAACTTACGTGACCAGCAACTGGGAAGATGAGTCAACACAAAAATAGATCGTTCAAGGATCAAACATGGATTAATTGAAGACAAGACTAGCTAAGCAAAACCCTTGAACCGTACCAATGGGGAACATATGACATGTCAACATCAAGCACAAAAAACTCAAAATTTCAAGAATTTGAGGGCTCTATCAATGGCTCATGCTCGGGGATGCATACCCTTGGTGGGTATGGCGAGAAATAGATCTCTTGGTGAAGCAGACCAAATACAGAGGAACCCAAAAAGAATGAGGAGCTTACCCAGACAAGGCAAGCAGATGCAATAGAAAGAAAACACATGAAACCCCATATACAATATTTATAGGACTATACAATGTACATGGAGAGAGAACCTATTTCAAGAGAAATAGGTTTTTTAGGAACTGTCCATGTACTGGCAGTTCCAGATATTCACCTAAGGGTGATTGCAAGAAGTAATAATCTCCCCCATGAGTGTCTGCTATTAAGAAAGGTCCAAGCCACAAGGTGTCAAAATTCTCGTGCTTTCCTTTATCCTCCAGTCTGGCATTCCACATCAACATCATACATCCTACCTCAAATTTTCTTTGGGTAACTCTTTTGTCATGTAGATATTTAACTTGAAGCTGCATTTTCTCATTTTTCTTGTGAGCTTCTCTCCTCAGCTCATCAAGTTCAGCCAATTTAGTCATCCTATTTTGCATCTCATCAGAGATGTCAATATCATATCCCTATACAAACTTATACATTTTCATCAAATAATTGTGTGGGATCCTGACCGCTACTCCATACACGAAGTTGAAAGGAGAATGCCCAATAGCTTTCTTGACTATGGTCCTATCAGACCACAAAGCTAGTTGCAATTTTGAATCCCATGCTTTCTTATTCTTCTCAAGGACTCATTTGATGATCTTCATAAGGCTCTTATTGCTATACTCATCTTTTCCATTTCCCTAAGGGTGATATGGGGATGAGTAAGACACATTTATACCATGCTGATTATAGAAATCCAAAAATTCTTCAGACCTAAAACAGGTGGCATTATCAAAGACAATCCTCTAAGGCACACCAAACCAACTCAAGATGTTATTCATTAGGAAATCAATAACAACCTTGCTAGTTTCCTTTCAGGTAGGAATAGCCTGAACCCATTTTGTGAAATAGTCAGTTGCCACTAAACTCAAAGAATTTCCTCCACCAGAGTTTACCACCATTCTTCCAATAAAGTCAATTCCCCACTGCTAGAAGGGGGCTAGTGCTGAGACTGGTCTAAGTGGTAAATTGCTTGAAAATTTTAGCTTGTCGATAAATCTCTGACAAGCATCACATTTCTTCACATACCTATGGGCATCTTTGAAGACTGAGGGCCACCACAAGCTAGCCCTTAATATCTTGTTTTCCATAGTCTTAGACATATAGTGACATCCACATACCCCCTTGTGCATTTCAATTAACAAATCTTCCACCTGGTCACCATCCACACACCTGAGAAGCACACCCTCTAGGATTCTCCACCAGAGTTTGCCATCAATAATAACATATTTGATTGTTGGTAGCTTTAAATTCCTCCTCTCACTATTTGTCATTCCATCAAGACATTTCATAGTATGCAAGTACTCAACTATCCTTCGGTACCAACCACATGTTTTCATATCACAAATGGGAGAAATATTCTCCTGTTCAACCTCATTGATCTGGTAAGCATCCAAATTGGTTTCAGCCATGAGCTTGTCCAAACCTTGATCTCTTACCAGCTTAGTGATTTGAATATCTATGTTGAAATCTTGGATTCAGTTAATCCATCTACATCTATGGCCTATGGTCTCCTGTTGAGTAAAAATATCCTTGACCGCTGCACTTGGAACATAAGCAACTATTGACGCACCAATCAAATAATTTCTAAAAATTTTAACAACCTTAACTAAGGCATAAGCCTCTTTTTCAGTGGTATCATACTTGAGCTAAGCTGACTATAGGGATTTACTAAACAAGGAAATTGTTTGCTCAAAACCTTAATCATTCTTCTACAGCAACTCGCCTACTACAATATGGAAAGAAGAAAATGTGAATCATTGGAAAGGTTTTGAATAATCTAGAGTCTTTAATACAGGTGCAACTTTAATAGCGTCCTTAATACCTTGAAAAGCTTTAAGAGGTTCTTTTGACCATGCTACCTTTTCTCCTTTCTTGAGCATTTTTGAAATAGGCCTTCTTATCTTTGCAAACTTGGTCACAAATCTTCTCAAAAAAATTATTTTTCCAAAGAAATATTGGATCCCTTTGACATTCCTTGGTGGGGTAATATTATCAATGGCTGTTATTCTCTCAAGATCAATTCTGATACCATCCCTCGAAACAATATGCCCTAGTAATTTACCTTCTTTAACTCCGAAAGCTAATTTCTTCAGGTTCAAGGAGATACCATACTCCAGAGCTCTGATAAAAATCTTCTGAAGGTGAGAGCAATGGTCCTCTTCTTTCTTACTATGGACAGCTAGATCATCCTGGTGAATAGCTAAAAATAAGCCAAAGAAATCAGCAAAAGCCGCACCCATGGCTCTTTGAAAAGTGGCACCAACATTTATCAGACCAAAGGGCATCCTTACATATACATAAGTTACCCAAGGTGTAGTAAATGTTGTCTTGAACTATTCTGATTCTCTCACCATGACTTGATTGTACCTAGAAAATTGATTCATCATAGAGAGCAGTTCACAAGTAGTCACCTTTTGTAGCATTGCTTCCATGTTGGGTAAGGGATAGTTGTCCTTTAAGGATGCAACATTTAGGTTCTTGAAATCCACACATAGCCTTAGGTCACCATTCTTCTTTCTGACAGGAACCATATTAGATACCCATGAGGAATTCCTTATAGGTTTAATGATTCCTGCATCACTCAACTTAGCAAGTTCTTGCATCTTAGGCCTTAAGGTAGGGTTGATGGGTTTCTATTTTTTCCTAAATGGTTTTGTGTCAGGCTTTAAAGGGGTCTCATGTTAAAACAAGTCTTCCTTATAGGCTTTCAAGTTGTCATAAGACCATGCAAACACATGTTTGTATTTTTGCAATAGTGCAATTAACATTGTCCTAACATGTGGCTTCCTCCTTTTTCCTATGTATACCTTTTTAGGAGAATTTTCTATTCCCAAGTTTATTTCCTCTAAGTCTTCCTTTTGTGCAATGGTTTATTTTTTGTTTCATATATCAGGGCCATCAAAGACCCTCTCGAGTGCAATAAGTCCCTTAGTAATTTTATTAGTCTTCATATGGATAACTTCATTACCAAATAGTGTATCCTTTCCATCAACTTCCACCACATGTGACCTGAAATCAATCTCCTAATTTTCATACTAATCCACACAATGTAAAAATTTCAAAATGTCATTGTCAACATTAAATACCTGCCAATTGTAGATGTTATCGGGTACAATAGGTCTTGTTGATACCTTAATTCATGACACACCATCAAAGGTTACATCATCAAGCTTAATTTTGATATTATCCAGCAAGAGTTCTTTGAAGTTTTGTCCTCTTTCTATCTATTCTATTCCAAAGGCATCAAATGCCTCAATATTATCCCACACCTCATTCCTATACTATCTCAATCTTTTGTCCTTGGTGACAAACCTAGATCTAACTTGAGAAACTACTACCTTAGAATCACCAAATACTTTTAACAATTTTATCCCATGTTTGGAGGCAAGTCTTAAACCAAGTAATAAGGATTCATACTCTGAAACATTATTTGTACATGTGAAGTGTAATAAAAAGGAGTATTTTAAAGTCTCACCTTGAGGGGAGATTAGTATCACTCCAACACCTAAACCCTCTTTTGAACAGGCTCCATCAAAATAAAGCATCAATAGAATATCTTCCTATGGTGCTTGAAAGACTTCTCTAACAATCGGGGAATGTATGATTTCTTCTTCTTGTTCCACTTCTTCTTCCCAGAAAGTGTTTATGCCAGTATCTACAAAATTGATAATTGGAGGTTCTTCTAGCTCCTCAACATGCTCATTCATGTGCCTGAATCTAGATTCCCTAGCTATTTTGACCTCCTTCTGATCAATGGAGAAAGTGGAAAATGACAGATCACATTCAATACTTCCTCCCATGGAAGCACACCACTATCTAGAAAGCAACATTCCATATGTTGGTGGGATATCCACAACTATGACACTCATGACTAGATCCTTTTCAGGGAATGCAACTAGTCTATATGGGACCTCATAGATTACACCAATCACAGTGAATTATTTAGAATCCATGGCATAACATTTTCCATATGTACTGTCAACTTTAAAAACCAATTCCTCCATTATCTTGACAGGCATAACATTGTTTGAAGAACCCAAATCTATCATACAATTCTTGATCACTTTTCCATCAATGATCAGACTCAAAAGGAAAGGATTGACTAAACTTAGGTTTGAAATGATGGTGGTTCCTAAGTAAATCTCAGGATTCACATTGACATTCTCCCCTACCTCAGCATCATTTTCTTGACTTTTGCTTGTTTCAGGTACATCATCCTTTGCTTTATGTTTTTTGCCCCAACAATACTATTAATGACAGCCATTGTTTTCTGCTTGTGGTCATCGATCCTCATCATCTCAAGGAGTGGAAATTTAACCCAAATTTGAGACAAAACCAGAAATATATCAACAGGAGAGTAACTTGGTACTTTTGGAAGCACTATTTCCTGGGGAACCACTATATCAGCTTGCTTATCAACCTTTTGCTAAGTAGGCTTCAACTCTTTAGCTTTTAGATCTAGTTGTACAACTTTAGCAACAACCTTTGCCTTACCACCTCTCTTGGCCCAAATTCTCATTTCTTTAGTTTCCTTGGGCTTGGTCTCCCCTTTCTTGTTATCTATCTTAACAACCTTACTATCTGCATTATTTTCCTTAATGAATATGCCTCCTTGATGGCCTGGGTTACCACTCACCACCCTATCGCTGATTTGGATATCACTTCTAGCTTGAGATTTAGTAGTCAGTGCAATTATATATCTCTCTATTTCTTCATTCAAAGGTCTCCTCAAAGAAATATTACATGCCTCAAGGTTATAAGTAGTGAATTCATCCTCTCTTTCTTCATCACAAAACACTTGGTGGTGAAGGACTGCTTCTTGTCTTTACATATCCACACCATTTGTGTTAGCATCATCACTAGAAGAATAGTCACCGCACTCCATATCTGATCTGGTCATAAATACATTTGTAGTTTCAAAAAGATTATGGGGAGAATCAGTCTCCCTCTGATCACTTTGAGTGTCTTTCAAGGATCTGGCAATTGCGCATTGATGTGAGGAGTGGTGCATTTCACAGACTTCACACCAAGGTAATTCTTCCACATGACATTTGTGCTATTTTTATGCAATGGATCAGGTGTTGCTTGAAAATTACTTTGATTACTTTGAATAGGCTTTCCATTATGCCAACTGGTGTGGTATGGATAGTCTTGAAGTCTTGAAGGCCTCTCGTTTCTCTGAAACTGGGGCTAATCATTTTTTGATTGCTTTTGCAACATATTTAAGACTTGGTCCAGCTTCTCATCTAGTGCTATAGCTTTAACTACCTTTTCATTTTGGGTTCTTGAATTCTTAGAAGGTCTGGGGTCATATCTTCTGCCAACCTTACCAAATGCCCTTCTATTATTTTCAATGATTACTGCCATCTTGTAAGCCTCCCTTAAATATTGTGGATTTTTGTCTCTGAGCAAGTGACACATGTTAGGGTCATATGCATTACAATAGACAACCAAACATGCTCTTTTATTAGGCCTCAGAAATCTAGGTACCTTATACATTTCTTTCTAAAATATTGCATTGAATTCAGTAGCCATTTCATTGTTCCCCTTTTTAATGTTGTTGAAGTCATTTAATCTAAACCAAGGATCTGTTTGGTCACCATATTGCTCTCTAAAAACTTGAAATAATGAATCCTTAGAGTCAATGCTGGCATCAGGTAGACTCCTGTACCAATCCCTTGCATCTTCTGTAAGGGACTGCATGAAATAATTCATAGCCACATCCTCATCCCATAATTCAAAGTATTCTATAAAACTTTCAAATGGCTTCAAGTGGTCTTAACCACTAAGGGAGTTATTACCAGTAAATTTGGGCACATGTTTCTTGGCATTGTCAGGTACAGGATTTGGGTATCCAGGAATATTTTCAAAACATAGTTTCCTATACCTATTAGTATGCAACAATCTCCTACCCATAGGCCCTTCCTCCTCATTTTGATTGTCATTATCTCTCCTTCTTTCACCATTATGTCCAAATTTTTTATGTTGAAGGTCATGCTCATCATTAAAATGGACAGTTTTCTCTTTGTCTTTAGGTCGTGAAGAAGAGTTGGAGGGGTTACTGGTAGGTGAAATTTTTTCACTAGTAAGAGGGTTTGAGTAGGATGAATGACCTTAGGGGCTCTGGGTTTTAGGGGCAAGATCTTTCTGTAGAAACGTAAAATGTACCAATTAACATTGTGCACCTGATCTTGACTACTAACATCGTTTCATCCTGAATCATCCTTCGGTCTAACCATTTAATCAAATTCCCTTATTTGATTAAATTCATCATTATTCCTCTTGTAATTAAATAAACTAGTTATTTAATTAAGTTTCTCTCTTTTGTTAATTAAATCAATCAATCTGATCTAATTATCCCTATTTAATTAAATAATCAATGTTATTTGATTAAATCTCTAAAGTCTATTTATTAAATTAAATAAATTAAAACCTTATTTAATTTAAGTCTAACATCATCTCTTTTAATTAAATAAATCAAAATCTTTATTTAATTAATCTCTTATCACATTCTTCTCACTATTTGATTTAAATAAATCCAAAAATCTAAGTCAAATATGTAACATCACCTAAACTCCTATTAAATTAATTAACCCTTGATTAATTTAATTCTAATTCATGTCCCATCCTCTAGTTTTTCCCACTTGCACATGAAAATAGATTTAATTCATTTATTAAATCCTCTATTTTCCTCAACAAGGCATCTTTTGGAATATTCCTCCAAGTTTGAATTCAAATTCCAAGTTGACATGTACATCCAACAAGGCATTTACTCCATCTTACATGTCCTTTTGTCTTGAGCCAAGTGGCATTTATTGCATTTTCTATTCTCTCTTGCAAGTCATTTCAACAAATTTGAAATTCAAAAATATGCATTTATTGGCACAATCCTCAAAACTTGTACATCCTCCATCCACTCATAGGTTGACAAGTGGCATCTTGCCATTGGATGAATGTTAGTCCCACATTGCTCAAATTTGGACATTCATCCATCTTGGCATTCTATAAATAAAGAGCTCATATCCTCATTTTATGATCCACAAATTATGCAAAGTTACCATGCTCAAATCATTAGCAATCCTCATCCATTTTTATTGAATCATAGCTAGGTTATGCATATTTTCTTATTGGAGCATTCTTCAACATCATCAAAGTGGATCAATTGTCATCAACACATCAATCTTGCATCATAGGAATTGGGAAAGGGCCAATTTTCACATCAAATTGGACCAATTCCCCCATGGGATCAAGAGTTTGCTTTCTTAATTAGGATTCAATCTTTATTTTGTTATTTCATTGTGTTTTTCACTGTTTTTTCCTAATTTTAGTTATGTTAATTGATTTCATAGGGAATCCTTGTTCTTGCTTGCAATTGATTATCTAATGTTTTTTTTCTTATTTTTTTATAGGTATTAGGATTGGGGTTCACACACTTTCAATGTAGATTCCAGGAAACTAAGTTCCTTTTTCATTTCCTTGTTTACTGCCAATAACTCCATTTCCTTTGTCTTCCTCTCCAATTCTCCATTCTCCTTCATTAATTTATCAAATATTGAAATAGAATCATCTTGAGATGTATCCTTCTTTTAAGCACCTCCCTCATTAATCTTTACTCCTTCATTAGCCTTTTTTCTCATTCATAGGGCGCTTCCCTTTATCAACATCATGGGATTCCTTCTTAGTATTCTTGGGAGGACAAGGAGGTGGGATAGTATTTTTTTCAGCAGCATTGGTTCATGCGCTCCCAATAGTCTTATTAGCTGAGGGATTTACAAGAATTTTCCCTACAATTTCTTGCACTATCGGGCCATCTTCTTCGTCAACTTGAGCTGCCAATTTTTCCATTTCTTCCATCTCCTCGGCCTTCCTTCTGAACTCATCCCTCTGCAACATACCATCCCTAATTCTCTTTTCCTTAGCTACTACCCTTTTTTTTCTATTTTCATTTCATTTAGAAATCCTTTGAATAAGTAAATTCACATCATTCAACACCTCTTCTTTATCTAGAAAAGTAGACTCCCTATCAGATACTAATACATTTTCAGCTTGGAAAGGAAGTGAATCATGGGAACAGTCATCTCCAGTCAATAAGTCATCAAGGATAGAGGTTTATGCATGGGAATTTGGGGTAATATATCACTCAACTCTGGCATGCCTAGCACTAAGATTATCTCTCTAGATTCTATCTATTTCCCTCTATCTCATAGCTTGCATGCTAGGGTCCGAGGAGCACTCATTTACAACATTCTTCATAAAACCCTCTCCCCTGTCATTGGAATTATTATCACTAAAATCCAATAAATTTCTCTCTTCCTCTGAAGTAAAATTAGAACACATTTCATGTTCAGGGGTGGGGTGAGGTGTAGACTTAGCTTTTCCTCCATCCTTTTCCTTTATCAATTTTCCTTTGTTCCTAGATAATTCACCCTCCAACTTCTACTTTGGATGCTTCTTCATATGGCCTCGCGCTCCTTTCATTAGAGATTGAGTTCTTTTCACCTTTTTCACCCTCTTTAACTTCCTTACACTTTTCTTCTTAACTTCCTTGATATCCTTGAACATTGGTTCACACTGGTGCAAAGACGTCAGAGTCACCACCCAAGGTTTTTAGGAAAAATTGGTAGAAATTTTGTTATGATCTTTGCAAATATTGACAGATCTTTAGAAATTGAGACAGACTTTGACACATACAACATATCTTATATGAATGTTGAACGCATTTTTAAAAAACAAATGGGCAGGAAATTTATCAAGAAATTAGACGAAATACTGAAAAAGATTGGAGCTAAACATAGAAGATGCTTTCAATTGAGTGACACTATGAGTAAATATCACCAAGTAACGCGGTGATCTATGATAAGGAATTCTGGAAAACTAATAATTGTAAGACTTACTTCCCTAGTAGAGTCACGATTCTATTGGTTGTTTTTACAATGAACCAATCATATCATAGCAGGAACCTATGAGTTTGCTAGGCTCAATTCACAACTGTCCATTGGACAAGTGGCCAACTAACAAGATATTGCATCAATAGCTTTATCTCCTACACTTTGGGCTTTGCAAAACTCGGGAGGGTGATCCCACAATGTGTATTTCTTTATTATTTCAAAAAACTCATGTGCAAACTGTATATTTAAGTAGATATATTCTCATCCATAGCTAATAAGCTGAGACTATCCAAGAAGTTAGCAATTGCTTGAATGAATCTTATGACTTAAATTGAGAATATGAAACAACATAAAATACAACAAATTCCAAATAGGTCAATGATTATTTAAAATATTTTTCTCAATTTGGGTTACTAGAGCCATGAGAAGGATTTAAAATGAGTTAAGATTAGTGAAAATTGAAATACAAGGCTTATTTAATCCTAAATACTCATGACCTTATCGACATTACTTTGAAATTCACAAATCTATGACCAAAATCTATAGAATACTTATCAGATCCCATGATCTTGCACGCGAATTTATGATTTAATTCAAGAATTTAGTTCATTCTATGAATGGGAGCTAAAACCATAGCATATATCAAAGTATAAATGATGACAATTAATGAAATGGTCTATGATCAAAATTTTCATTAATAATTTGAATACAAAACCAAAATGGAGAGACTATAGACTCAAGAAATCTCCAATATCTTTCAGAAATATTTAGAAACCATACACTTGACAAAATTTTCTACCTAGACTTAAATCATTAGATAAGGAATCATTATGTTCACTTTTTGTTATCAATTTTCTCCATTCAGCTCTTGAATTCAACAAAAGACCCGCACAAATGACCCTGAATTCCCTTTTATAGAATAAAGGAGAAAAAAAAAGCTTTTGGCCAAGTGTACACATGTCACAATCTGATTGGACCGCTAGAAGACATATTCCCTAATTTAGTTACATTTATGTTTATCGAAGCAAAGGGAAATCATACGAGACAACGAACATTTACATTCATTGTGAGGAGCAACTTTATCTTCCAAAAAATCACATGTAGAAAAGAATAAACTTCTTCATAGCAGCACATCAGTTCCATCAAACAAGATGACAAAATGACGAGGATCAAAAAGTAATCTAACATCCCAATCAACACTCCATGTCACCAACAACTGATAACTTCCTGTGAAACATATGTTTTATACACTATAACTTTTGAGGCTAGACCTATACAATACTTGACCTAGTATATGTTTCACATCCCTATTCACAAACCAAAATTTCCAACGTACACCCTTCCCCATTCTTCATATTCTTCCTAAGACGGCCAATCAAAGTCAAGAATTTTATCCAGGGCCTTCCTGTACGAGGAGTACTTAGTTACTACTACATTGGATTATTTGTCAAAGTCCTCTAGAAAGCTCATAAGAAATGTTAACCTCCCCATAGTGTCATTGAAGACATCAATATCAACTTCCCTACAAATTTTATCCACCTGCGAATCAATAACCTCATCAAGTTCCTTTTTCCACACTTGCAATGGTTTCAATTCATAATTAGCAACCTCAATTTCTAGTAGTGGTGACAGATTAGTGTGGTTATATTGAGCTATCAATTCTATTATCTTCTACTCCAGTGGGGCTACATACCCTTGAAACTTCTTCTCACTCAATTCACATACAAAATCATAAACTGGAAGCACTAAAGGGTATTTATCTTCATGCTGGCCAGCTCCCACTGATATTAACTTTAATATCTTAGCTCTTTGGACCCACTTGTTTGAAATTGGTATGGCTAACATTTTATCTCTTTGGGACAATCTCATTACTCGTACCATCAAGGAATAGTTATCATTTACACTATTAAGTCTAAGCTAAATCTTTTCATTAAGATGTTTCAAGACAGTGCAGACAACCTTTAACACATTTTCATACATGGTGTCCTGAGCCTTCTCCAGTAACTTCTTGTACACTCCAACCTGCAAAAGTGACTGCTCTTTATCAAGTGAGGTAGCACCTGATCTATCCAATTCCTCCACTACAAATGATCCCTGTCCCTCACTATATGGTACTATTGTTAAGGCTCGATCATGAGGTGAATGTTAGGAAGATGCCATTTGACAGATTGGAGGTGGGTGGCTTGAGTTGGGTTGACCTTGTTCTCTTTACAATTCTCCTCTTTGTTTATAAAGAGCCAATTCAGTTTCTAACATAGCCACCTTCTCTTGGTTGTTATCATAGTCATTGAGGAGTTCTTTGTATTTAGTTCTAAGGTTATCCCTCTCTAGAGTAAAACCTTCCACAGTTGCTTGAGTGAACCTAGCAACACTAACAACTATGTCTATAGCTTCCAGAGGTAGGGTCTCAGCAACTCTCTTTACAAGTAATTTTCCACTAAAATCTGATGGCTTTGTAAGAGCTGGTTTCCTAGATCCTGAAGATAATGACCATATTGCCAATGCATCCCAATCCTCACTAAATTTTGAACCTCGAAGTGCCATTTCCAGTTTTTTTTTCTTTCTGTATAGGAGGCCTTTCAGTCCTTCTTAGAGCATCTAAAACAATAGCATCAGAGATATTCCATTCTGGCAACAACAACACACCACATTTTTTTATAAGCTCCCTGCCCTCTTGGGCATTAATATTTTTGAACTCATCTTTCATGATGCTTCTTACATTTTCCTCAATGGCACTTTCAAGCAATTTAGGAAGCAAGCTCCTTTCAGTGGCTATCTTCTCTACATAATCTGCAACTTTGGATTTCCACCAAAAATCGTGGAACATAGAGGTCTCAATAAAGGAGTCATCTTCCATAAACTCCTTGCTGGCTTCTACCCTTAAATCATTAGCAATGCTCAATCCAAATATGTCAATTTTTCCCAATTTGAGGATGCTCTGTCCTAAATTGGAAGAAATTTCTCCTTCATGAGGAGGCATTCCTATTTACATTTCCTTGGGAGTGACATAGATATCATCTTCATCTGTGTCAAATTAATCAACCACTCCTTTGGCCTCAGTCCTTTTCTTTGATTGAGGTGGCTGCTTAGGGGGAGAAAAACTTCTTTGGGGTGAATCAAGATCAATTACAAGCAAAGAGGCCTGTGTAGGAGGAGGTGGAACTGCACTCTTGGGAGAATCAGTTGCTTGGGTAGCTGAAATGTAGGTCTTTTTTCTAATGTCATTTCAACACTTTATTCAACCACTATTTCCTTTCCTTTATCTTGGATTTCCCATTGTTCCCTCAAAATACCAACAATATTATTAAAATTGACCATGACATGCATAACTTTATTGAAATCACCATAAATATTTGACAGAGCGTCATATTGGGAAATGTTCTTCTGCTTAGCTTCTACCATTTTTATATAAGTAAGGTATTTGGCTTTTCTTTCATCTTGTTCCTCAAAGTTAAAGACATTCCTAATAACATCCTCAGGGAAATAAAAGACATGCACAAAGTTACCCATTTTCTTATCTGCTTTGAGTTTGCAAATAAAGCCTTCAGGATCATGATTCCTTGGGCTCATAGTCATCAGTTTATAAGGAGCCAACAGATGTTCTAATTGATTCCATGTCCCTTTTGTCAAAATGTAATCTACAAATATTGTCCATCCTGGAAAGAATGACCCCGTCCTTGTTGATTCAGGTAAATGTGTTGCTTTTGAAGCTCCTAACTGCCTCATGATCTCAAGGAATCCTTTTCTCAAAGGAACATCTCCAGGCAATACATATGGGCCCAAACCACCACCATATACTCTAAAACATGTCTTATCATGATACAAAATTATATCTCCCCATTTATAAGTCAAATTCAAATATGGCCTCATCTCCTTTGGCCTCAAGAATTCATGGATTTTTCTAGGAATTCTAGGTGGTTCATATATTAAGACCCTCCTTATCCTGGATGCAAAAACATTGCTAAACATTACAAAGTTATAACTTTTGTCATCTTTATCCAAGATTTGGGTCCAACATTGGACAAGTAGGTCAACATCCTCTTTCTTCCTTTCCAAGGTGATCTCCTTCTCAAAAAATCTATCATTTATACAAGAGCATATGCATTAACAATGAGTACCACAAGAACTTCACCCAATGTTTTACTTCCTGTAATTCAACTAAACCTTTATGGATATGTTCAACCAGATAAGTTCCATAGGCATAAACAATCCTCTACAGTGGATGTTGCAGATGTGTGGCCAAGAAACTGTACTCCTTTTGCAATGTGTCAGGTGGATTGGAACCAATAATTTGGTATAGAGAGTACACAGTCTTTCTAAAATAGATGGAAAAATAATTCATTAGGAAAGGTTTGAGCTCTCTATTATTAATCTTAATTTTCCTCCTGTGTTTCCCCTCGCCAGTCACTGCAGTATGTAGAGGCAACATCCTTGTCCTGATGAACACCTTAGCATTTTGTGCTCTATTCTAATAGTATCCATCTCTAGAGGGACCATGTCTTGACTTTGTTGATGCAAGTCAAAGAATTCTTCAATCTCTTCCCTATTTATTTTTACCATAGCCACTGCATTAAATGTTCTGACCGCCCTAGTAACTGAGTCATATTTTGAGGTGATATCCTTCAAGAGATCTACATGCTTATACACATCGGGAACAATTAGCTTTCCCATATCCAACCACCATGGATTAGTAAAAGGAGCCCCAGGGTTCCTATTCCTGAACCAGTGTTGAAATAGCTGCTATCTAGTGTAAGGTACTTTTGCTTCCTTGATAAAGAAAACTTTATCTATCAACCCTTCCCCGACAATAGGGACCTGAAACAAGACCTTTCACTCTGGTTTCTTTTTCGTAGACTGGGGTCACAAGTCAATCACATCTTGAGAAAGGGTTGTAGGCTAGGTGGAAGAAGAAGCACCTTCTATTTTGGGAGCCATGGGCTTGTGCATACAAAAGTTCTAATGGAGGAATTTTAACTATTCAACTTCAAATTGCAATTTATGACTTAGGAGGAGTGCTAATTGTAGACAATTTACAGAGCTACGACTTCTAAAAGCAAAGATTAACCCTAATTTAAAGCAATGAAAAAAAATTATGAAACACTCATTTTAAAGTAGATTAAAAGCAAGCCCTAACTCAAAAAATTGAAAAAGTCATAAAATTGTGTTTGTTGTACATACTTCTTTCAACCATGATAAAACCCTTATCCAAGTCGGGATGACTTCTGCAATTCGCTTCTCAACTCTTTGTATCACCTCAGACACATCCTCGAACCCCAAATAAGAAAGAATTGGTTGAACACACATTTATTGAAGGGAATTGAATAGCTTTACGGGTCACCTTTGCCATTAATGTTCACTCGCGTGAAGCAAAACAATTGTAACAGGCATACTTTACATTTTTGAATGCATGTCATTGATCTATAGCTGAGCTGGGCATCTTGAATGACTCAGATTAATTCAATACCATTTGAATTCACAACATCATTCCAACTCAGATGAATAGCCAATAGAAATACGCTAACTAGACATTTTTTGAGTGCTTGTGGGCTCCACCTACTCGTAGTTGTAGAGTGCATGTGGCAGCTTCTCGCGGGTCTCACTACTTTTAAAGAACTTCCATCTTACCCCCGTGAGCTAGCTGGGAACAATGGTTATCATCCTTCCTTGCTCAATTGGTACCATTAATCCCAAAGCTTCAGGTGTTGGGATGGGATATAACGGCTCGACCTAGTTACACGTGGCGACATTTTTCTAACCTCGTAGCAGTTAAACTACATTCACTTCAGACGGATGGGCCAACGGGGAATGGTCCAGATGGAATTCCATGATCTGGTGATTTCTCAACCTGCACATGAAACAAAGTCATTCATAAAAGTGGGCCTTGACTAGGCTGATGAGAAATTACCCTTAGGAACGAATGACTTAGGCTTTAGTCATAATGATAAACTATTAAAACTAGACTTTGGGAAAATCATGATAGTTTGCAACCCTGCAACAAATGAATGACCATAACTGAGGGGCCAGTAAGGAACGTATAACCATGACTCAAAAGATAACTTACATGACTAAAAACCTGAAAGATGAGTCAACACAAAAATAGATCATTCGAGGATCAAACATGGATTAACTAAAGACAAGAATAGCTAAGAAAAACCCTTGAACCCTACCAATCAGGAACATATGACATGTCAACATCAAGCACAAAAAGTCTCAAAATGTCAAGAATTTGAGGGCTCTATCAGTGGCTCATGCTCGGAGACACATACCCCTGGTGGGTATGGCAAGAAACAGATTGCTTGGTGAAGTAGACCAAATACAAAGGAACCCAAAAAGAACCAAGAGCTTACCCAAACAAGGCAAGCAGACGCAATAGAAAGAAAACACATCAAACCCTATATACAATATTTATAGGACTATACAATGTACATGGAGATAGAACCTATTTCAAGAGACATAGGTTTTCAGGAACTGTCCATGTACTAGAAATTCTAGAAATTCACTTGAGAGTGATTGCAGGAAGTAAGAATATTCCCCATGAGTGTCTGTTATTAAGTAAGGTCCAAGCCACAAGGGGTCAAACTTCCCGTGCTTTCCTTTATCCTCTAGTCTATAATTCCACATCAACACCATACATCCTACCTCAAATTTTCTCTGGGTAGCTCTTTTGTCATGCAAATATTTAACTTGAAGCTGCATTTTCTCATTTTTCTTGTGAGCTTCTCTCTTGAGCTCATCAAGCTCAACCAATTCATTCATCCTGTTTTGCATCTCATCACAGATGTTAGTATCATATTCCTATACAAACTTATACATTTTCATCAAATTATTGTGTGGGATCCTGGACTCCACTCCATACACCAAGTTGAAAGGAGAATTCCCAATATCTTTCTTGACCATGGTCCTATCTGCCCACAAATCTATTTGTAATTTTGAATCCTAGGCTTTCTTATTCTTCTCAAGGACTCATTTGATGATCTTCATAAGGCTCTTATTGCTAGACTTAGCTTGTCCATTTCCCTTAGGGTGATATGGGGATGAGTAAGACACATTTATACCATGCTAATTACAAAACTCCATAAATTATTCAGACCTAAAACACATGGAAAATGTATTAGAGACAATCCTCTTAGGCACACCAAACCTACTTAAGATGTTATTCATTAGGAAATCAATAACAACCTTGCTATTCCTTCTAGGTAGGAATAGCCTCAACCCATTTTGTGAAATAGTTAGTTGCCACTAAAATCCAAGCATTTCCTCCACTAGTCTTTATCACCATTTCTCGAATAAAGTCAATTCCCCACTACTGGAAGGGGGCTGGTGCTAAGACTGATCTAAGTGCTAAATTTCCTAAAAATTTTAGCTTGTCGGTAAATCTCTGACAAGCATCACATTTCTTCACATACCTATGGGCATCTTTGAAGACCAAGGGCCACCAATAGCCAACCCTTAATATCTTGTTGTAGTCTTAGCCATATAGTGACCTCCACATTACCCCTTGTGCATTTCAATTAACAAATCTTCCGCCTGGTCACCATCCACACATCTAAGAAGCACATCCTCTGGGCTTCTCCACCAGAATTCGCCATCAATAATAACATATTTGATTACCTGTAGCTTTAGAGTCCTCCTCTCACTTCTTGGCATGCCATCAGGACATTTCATAGTCTGCAAGCACTCAACTATCCTTCAGTACCAACCACATGTTTGCAAATCACAAATGGGAGCAATATTCTTCTGTTCAACCTAATTGATCTAGATGGCATCTAAATTGGTTTTAGCAATGAGCTTGGACAAACCTTGACCTCTTACTAGCTTAGTGATTTGAATATCTATGTTGAACTACTGGATTCAGTTAATCCATCTACATCTACGGCTTGTGGTCTCTTGTTGAGTAAAAATATCCTTGACTACTGCACTTGGAACATAACCAACTACTGACGCACCAATTAAATAATTTCTGAAAATTTTAATAGCCTTAACTAAGGCATAAGCCTATTTTTCAGTGGTATCATACTTGAGCTCAACTGACTGCAAGGATTTACTAAAAATGGAAATTGGTTGCTCAAAACCTTCATCATTCTTCTGCAGCAACAGACCTGCTACAGTATGGAGAGAAGCAAATGTGAATAATTGGAATTTTTTTGAATAATCTAGAGTCTTTAATACAGGCACAACTTTAATAGCATCCTTAATAGCTTCAAAATATTTAAGACGTTCTTCTAAACATGCTACCTTTTCTCCTTTCTTGAACATTTTTCAAATAGGTCTGCTTATCTTTGCAAAGTTGGTCACAAATCTTCTCAAAAAAATTACTTGTCCAAAGAAAGATTGGATCCCTTTAACATTCCTCTATGGGCTAATCTTATCAATGGATGCTATTCTCTCAAGATCAATTTTGATACCATCCCCTGAAATAATATGCTCCATTAATTTACCCTTTTTAACCCCGAAAGCACATTTCTTCTGGTTCAAGGAGATACCATACTCCAAATCTCTAATAAAACTATTCTCAAGGTGAGAGCAATGGTACTCTTCTTTCTTACTATGGGAAGTTAGATCATCCTTGTAAATAGCTAAAAATAAGTCCAAGAAATCAGCAAAAGCCACATCCATGGCTCTTTGAAAAGTGGCACCAGCATTTGTCAGACCAAAGGGAATCCTTACATATACATAAGTTCCCCAAGGTGTGGTAAATGTTGTCTTGAACTATTATAATTCTCTCACCATGACTTGATTGTACTCATAAAATCCATCCATCATAGAGAGTAGTTCACAAGCAGTCACCTTTTGTAGCATTGCTTCCATGTTAGTTAGGGTATAGTTGTCTTTCTAGGATGCAACATTTATGTTCCTAAAATCCACACATAACCTTAGGGCTCCATTTTTCTTTGTAATAGGAACCAAATTGGATACCCATGAGCAATGCCTTATAGGTTTAATGATTCATCCATCACTCAACTTAGCAAGTTCTTCTTGCATCTTAGGCCTTAAGGTAGGGTTCATGGGTCTCTATTTTTTCCTAAATGGTTTTGTGTTAGGCTTTAAAGGGATCTCATGTTGAAACAAGTCTTCCCTATAGGATTTCAAGTCATCATAATACCACGCGAACACATGTATGTATTTTTGCAATAGTGCAACTAACATTGTCTTAACATATGGCTTCATCCTTTTTCCTATGTATACCTTTTTAGGAGCATTTTCTATTTCCAGGTTCATTTCCTCTAAGTATTGCTTGTGTGCACTAGTTTGTTTTGTGTTTGATTTATTGGGGCCATCAAAGACCCTTTCGAGTGCAACAAGTCCCTTAGGAATTTTATTGGTCTTCAACTGGATGACTTCATTACATAATAGTGTATCCTTTCCATCAACTTCCACCACATATGACCCGAAATCAATCTCATAATTTTCATATTGATCCGCACAATGTAAAAATTACAAAATGTCATTGTCATCATTAAACACCTGCCAATTGTAGATGTTATAGGGTACAATAGGTATTGTCTATACCTCAATTTGTGACACACCATCAAAGGTTACATCATCAATCTTAATTGTAATATTAGCCAGCAAGTCTACTTTGACATTTTGTCCTCTTTCTATCCAGCCTATTCCAAAGGCATCAAATGCCTCAATAGTATCCAACACCTCATTCTTCTACTGTCTCAATCTTTTGTCCTTGGTGACAAACTTGGATTTGACTTGAGAAACTAGTAACTCAAAATCACCAAATACTTTGAAAAAATTTATCCCATGTTTGGAGGCAAGTGTTAAACCAAGTAATAAGGCTTCATACTCTGCAACATTATTTGCACATGTGAACTATAATAAAAAGGAGTATTTGAAAGTATTACCTTGAGGAGAGACTAGTACCACTCCAGCACCTGAACCCTCTTTTGAACAGGCTCCATCAAAATAAAGCATCCATAGAATATCTTCCCATGGTGCTTGCAAGACTTCTCTAACAATCAGGGAAGGCTTGACTTCTTCTTCTTGTTCCACTTCTTCTGCCCATAAATTTTCTATGCCAGTATCTACAAAATTAATAATTGGAGGTTCTTTTGGTTCCTGAACATGCTCAATCATGTGCCTGAATATGGATTCCTGGGCTATTTTAACATCCTTTTGATCAATGGAGAAAGTGGCAAATGACAAGTCGCATTGCATACTTCCTCCCATGGAAGCACACCACTGTCTAGAAAGCAACATTCCATATGTTGGTTGGATATCCACAACTGTGACACTCATGACTACCTCCTTTTCAAGGAATGCAACTAGTCTATATCGGACCTCGTAGATTACACCGATCATAGTGACTTCTCTAGAATCCATGGCATAACATTTTCCATATGTACTGTCAACTTTCAAACCCATTTTTTCCATTATCTTGATAGTCATAACATTTTTTGAAGCACTTGAATCTATCATACAATTCTCGAGAACTTTTCCATCAATGATCAAACTCAAAAAGAAAGGATTGACTAAACTTGGGTTTGCAGTGATGGTGATTCCTAATTAAATTTCAAGATTCTCATTGAAATTCTCCCCTACCTCAACATCCTTTTCCCAAATTTTGCTTATTTTAGGTACTTCAACCTATACTCTATGTTTTTGGACCCCGAAAATACTATTAATGACAACCATTGTTTTGTTCTTGTGTTCATCGATCCTCATCATCTCAAGGAGTGGAACTGTAACCCGGATTTGAGACAGGACCTAAAACATGTCAACAGGAGAGTAACTTGGTACTTCTGGAAGCACTATTTCCTGGGGAACCACTATATTAGCTTGCTTATCAAATTTTTGCTCGGTAAGCTTCAACTCTTTAGCTTTCAAATCTGGTTGTACAACTTCAGCAACAACCTTTTCCTTACCACCTTTCTTGGCCCAAATTCTCATTTCTTTAGCTTTCTTAGGCTTGGTCTCCCCTTTCTTGTTATCTATCTTAACAACCTTACTATCTACATTGTTGTCCTTAATGAATATTCCTCCTTGATGGCTTGGGTTACCACTCACCACCCTATTCCTGAGATGGACATCACTTCTAGCTTTAGCTCTAGCAGTCAGTGCAATTGTATATCTCTCTGTTACTTCATTCAAAGGTCTCCTCAAAGAAACATTACATTCCTCAAGGTTATTAGTAGTGAATTCATCCTCTTTTTCTTCATCAAAAAACACTTGCTGATGGTGAAGGACTGCTTCTTGTCTTTGCATATCCACATCATTTTTGTTAGCATCATCACTAGAAGAATAGTCATAGCACTCCATATCTAATTCGGTCATAAATACATTTGTAGTTTCATCAGGATTATGGAGAGAATCAGTCTCCCTCTAATCACTTTGAGTGTCTTCCAAGGATTTGACAACTATGCATTGATGTGAGGAGTGAGGCATGTCACAGAATTCACACCAAGGTAATTCTTCCACAACATTTGTGGTTTTTTTATTCAATGGATCAGGTGTTGCTTGAAAATTCTTTGATTACTATGAATAGGATTTCCATTATGCCAAATGGTGTGGTATGGATAGTCTTGAAGTCTCAAAGGCCTCTCATTTCTCTGAAACTGGGTCTTGTCATTTTTTGCTTGCTTTTGCAACATATTTAAGACTTGGTCTAGCTTCTCATCTGGTGCTACAACTTTAATTTCCTTTTCATTTTGAGTTCTTGAATTCTTAGAAGGTCTGGGGTCATCACTTATGCCAACCTTACTAGATGCCCTTCTATTATTTTCAATGTTTATTTCCATCTTGTAAGGCTCCCTTAAAGATTGTGGATTTTTTTCTCTGAGCAAGTAACACATCTCCGAGTCGTATGCATTAAAATAGGCAACCAGACATGCTCTTTCATTAGGCTTCAAAAATCTATGGACCTTATACATTGCTTTTTTAAATCTCACATTGAATTTAGTAACCATTTCATTGTGCCCCTTTGTAATATTTTTGAAGTCATTTAATCTAAACTGAGGATCTGTTTGGTCACCATATTTCTCTCTAAAAAATTGAAAGAATGAGTCCTTAGAGTGAATGCTAGCATCAAGTAGACTCTTGTACCAATCCCTTGCATCTTCTGTAAGGGACTGCATGAAATAATTCAAGCCACAGCCTCATCTGATAATTCAAAGTCTTCTATAAAACTTTGAAATGCCTTCAAGAGGTCTTCACCACTAAGGGAATTATTACTAGTAAATTTGGGCACATGTTTCTTGGCATTATCAGGTACAGGATTTGGGTATCTAAGAATAGTTTTAAAACATAGTTTCCTATACCTCTTAGTATGCAATAAATCTCCTACCCATAGGCCCTTCCTCCTCATCCTGGCTGTCATTATCTCTCCTTTCACCATTATGTCCAAACTTTTTATGTTGAGGGTCATGTTGATCATTAAAATAGATAGTTTTTCTTTGTCTTTAGATTGTGAAGAAGAGCTAGAGGGGTTACTGGTAGGTGAACTTTTGTCACTAGTATGAGGGTTTGAGGAGGATGAACGACCTTGGGGGCTCTAGGTTTCAGGGACAAGATCTTTCAATGTAGATTTCAGTAAACTAAGTTTCTTTTTCATTTCCTTGTTTACTGCCAATAACTCCATTTCCTTTATCTTCCTCTCCAATTCTTCATTATCATTCATCAATTTATCAAATATTAAAATAGAATCATATTGAGATGTATCTTTCTTTGAAGCACCTCCCTCATTAATCTTTACCCCATCATTACCTTTTTTCTCATTCATAGGGCGCTTCCCTTTATCAACATCATGTGATTCCTTCTTAGTATTCTTGGGAGGATGAGGAGGTGGGATAGCAGCTTTTTAGGTAGCATTGGTTCGTGGGCTCCCAATAGTCTTATCAGCTGAGGGATTTACAAGAATTTTCCCCACAATTTCTTACACTACCGTGCCATCTTGCTAGTCAGCTTGAGCTACCAATTTTTCCATTGCTTCCATCTCCCCAACCTTCCTTCTTAACTCATCCCTCTGCAACATAGCATCCCTAATTCTCTTTTCCTTAGCTTCTTCCCTTTTCTTTGTATTTTCATTGCATTTATAAATCCTTTGATTAAGTAAATGCACATCTTTCAACACCTCTTCTTCATCTGGCAAAGTAGACTCCCTATCATATACTACAACATTTTTAGCTTAGAAAGGAATCAAGTCATGGGAATAGTCATCTCCAGTCAATAAGTCATCAGGGATAGGGGTGTATGCATGTGAATTTGGAGTAATATATCCCTCAACTCTGGCACGCCTAGCGCTAAGATCATCTCTCTGGATTCTATCTATTTCCCTCTATCTCATAGCTTGCATGCCAAGGTTTGAGGAGCACTCATTTACAACATTCTTCATAAAAAAATATCCCCTCTCATTGGAATTATTATCACTAAAATACAATCAATTTATCTCTTCTTTTGAAGTAAAATTAGAATGCATTTTATGTTCAGAGGTGGGGTGAGGTGTAGACTTACCTTTTCTTGCATCCTTTGCCTTTATCCATTTTACTTTGTTCCTAGATAATTCACCCTCCAGCTTCTAATCTAGATGCTTCTTCATATGGCCCCACGTTCCTTTCATTAGAACTTGAGTTATTTTCGCCTTTTTCACAGGTTCTTTAACTTCCTTACACTTTTCTTCTTAACTTCCTTGATATCCTTTAACACCGATTCACACTAGTGCAAAGACGTCAGAGTCGCCACCCAAGGTTCTTGGGATAGATTGGTAGCAAATTTGTTCTAATCTTTACAAATATTGACATATCTTTAGAAATTGAGATAGACTTTGACACATACAACATATCTTATATGAACGTTGAACGCATTTTTTAAAGACAAATGGGCGGGAAACTTATCAGAAAATTAGATGAAATACTAGCAAAGATTGGAGCTAAACTTAGCAGACGCTTTCAATTGACTGACTCTATGAGTAAATATCACCAAGTAAGTTAGTGATCTATGATAAAGTGTTCTGGAGAACTAGTAATTGTAAGACTTACTTCCCTAACAAAGTCACAATTTTTTTGGTTGTTTTTACAATGAATCGATCAGGTCACAACAAACACCTATGATTTTGCTAGGCTCAATTCTCGACTGTCCGCTGGACAAGTGGCCAACTAACAAGATATTGCATCAATAGCTTTATCTCTTGCACTTTGGGCTCTGCAAAACCCGGGAGGGTGATCCCACAATGTGTATTTCTTTATTATTTCATACAACTCAGGTGCACATTGTATATTTAAGAAGATATATTCTCATCCATAGGTAATAAGTTGAGATTATCCAAGAAGTTAGCAATTCCTTGAATGAATCTTACAACTTAAGCTAAGAATATGAAACAACACAAAATACAACAAATTCCAAATAGGTCAATGATTATTTAAAAGATTATTCTCAAGTCGAGTTACTAGATCCATGAGAAGGATTTAAAATGAGTTAAGATCAGTTGCATTATCCATAGGCTAGGAGTCAGAGCAAATTGAAATACAAGGCTTATTTAATCCTAAATACTCATGATCTTAGTGACATTACTTGGAAATTCACAAATCTATGGCCAACATCTACAGACTACTTATCAGCTTCCATGATCCTGCACATGAATTTATGATTTAATTCAAGCATTTAACTCATTCTATGAATGGGAGCTAAAACCAAACCATATATCAAAGTATAAATGATGACAATTAATGAAATGATCTATGATCAATATTTTCATTAATAATTGGAATACAAAACCAAAATGGAGAGACTATAGACTCCGAAAATCTCTATTATCTTCCAGAAATATTCAGAAACCATACATTTGACAAAATTTTCTACCTCAACTTAAAGCATTACATAAGGACTCATTGTGTTCACTCTGTGTTATTAATTTTCACCATTCAGCTCTATAATTCAACAAAAGACCCGTACAAACGACCCTGAATTCTATTTTATAGAATAAGGGAGCAAAAACAAGCTTTAGGCCAAGTGTACACATGTCACAATCTAATTGGACTGCTAGAAGACATATTCCCTAATTCAGTTACATTTACGTTTATTGAAGTGGAGGTAAATCATACAAGACAAAGATCATTTACATTCGTTGTGAGGAGCAGGTTTGTCTTCCAAAAAAGCACATGTCAAAAAGAATAAACTTCTTCATAGAAGCACATCGATTCCATCAAATAAGATGAAAAAATGATGAGGATAAAAAAGTGAGCTAACATCTTAGTCAACACTCCATGTCACCAATAACTGATAACTTCTTGCGAAACATATGTTTTATACACTATAAAAACTAAGGCTAGACCTGTACAATACTTGACCTAGTATATGTTTCACATCCCTATTCACAAACCAAAATTTCCAACGTACACCCTTCCCCATTCTTCATATTCTTCCTCAGATGGCCAATCAAAATCAAGAATTTTATCCAGGGCCTTCTTGTATGGGGAGTACTTTGTTACTACTACATTATATTCTTTGTCAAAGTCCTCCAGAAAGAAAATAAGAAATGTTAACCTATACAGAGTGTCATTGAAGACATCAATATCAACTTCCCTGCAAATTTTATCCACATGGGAATCAATAACCTCATCCAGTTCCTTTTTCCACACTTGCAATGGTTTCAATTCATAATTAGAAACCTCAATGTCTGGTAGTGACGATAGACCAGTGTGGTTATATTGACCTATCAATTCTATTATCTTCTACTCATGTGGGGCTACATGCCCTTGAAACTTCTGCTCACTCAATTCACATAAAAAACCATAAAATGGAAGCACAAGAGGGTATTTATGTTCATACATGCCATCTCCCACTAATATTAACTTCAATCTCTCAGTTCTTGGGACAAACTTGTTTAAAATTGCTATGGCTAACATCTTATCTCTTTGGGACAATCTCATTGCCTATACCAACAAAGCATAGTTGCCATATACACTATTAAGTCTAAGTTGAATCTTTTCATTAATATGTTTCAAGAAAGTGAAAACAACCTTTGACACATTTTCATACATGGTGTCCCGAGCCTTCTCTAGTAACTTCTTGTATACTCCAACCTGTAGAAGAAACTACTCTCTGTCAAATGATCTAGTGCCTGATCTATCCAATTCCTCCACTACAAATGATCCATGTCCCCCACTGTATGGTACTATTGTTAAGGCCTGATCATGAGGTGAATGCTGGGAAGATTCCATGTGGGAGGCTAGAGGTGGGTGGCTTGAGCTGGGTTGACCCTGTTCTCTATGCACTTCTCCTCCTTGTTTATAAAGAGCCAATTCAATTTCTAACACAACCACCTTCTGTTGGTTGTTATCATAGTCATTAAGGAGTTCTATGTATTTAGTTCTAAGGTCATCCCTCTCCAAAGTAAGACCTTCCATAGTTGCTCGAGTGAACCTAGCAACATTGACAACCATTTTTGCAACTTCCAGAGCTAGGGTATCACAACTCTCTTTACAAGAAATTTTCCACTAAACTTTGATGGCTCTACTAGAGCTGGTTTCCTAGATCTTGAAGATAATGACCATATTGCCAATGCATCCCAATCCTCACTGAATTCTAAACCTTGAAGTTCCATTTCTAGTTCTTATTCTATTTATATAAGAGGCCTTTCATCCCTTCTTATAGCATCTAAAATAATAACATCAGAGATATTCAAGTCTGGAAACAACAACACGCCACATTTCTTTACAAGCTTCCTGCCCTCTTGATCATCAATCTTTTTGAACTCATATTTCATGATCTTCTTACATTTTATTCAATGGCACTTTCAGGAAAATCAGGAAACAAGCTCCTTTCAATGGCTACCTTCTCTGCATAATCTACAACTTTTGATTTCCACCGAAAATCTTGGAACATAGAGGTCTCAATAAAGGAGTCATCTTCCATAAACTTTGTGTTGGCTTCTACCCTTAAATCATCAGCAGTGCTCAATCCACATATGACAAGTTTTCCCAATCTGAGGATGCTCCATTCGGAACTTGGAGCAATTTCTCCTTCATGAGGAGGCATTCCTATCTACATTTCCTTGGGAGTGACATAGATATCATCTTCATCCATGTTAGAGTAATCAACCACTCCTTTGGCCTCAGCCCTTTGCTTCTTTTGAGGTGGTTTCTTAGGGGGAGAAAAACTTCTTGGGGGTGAATCAAGATCAATTACAAGAAAAGAGGCTTGTGTAGGAGGAGGTGGCATTGCACTCTTGGGAGAATCTACTTTTGGCCCTTCAAAGGTGATAGGGGTTGTTAAGCTTCTTTTCCCACCTGTTGCTTTCTTCCTCCTAGAGTATATTCTTAGTTGCTTGGGTAGCTAATATGTAGGTCTTTCTTCTAATGTCATTTCAACACTTTCTTCAACCACCATTGCCTTTCCTTTATCCAGGATTTCCCACTGTTCCCTCAAAATTGTCCATGACATGCATAAATTTATTGAAATCACCAAAAATATTTGGTAGAGGGTCATATTGGGGAATGTTCTTCTACTTAGCTTCTAACATTTTTCTATAAGCAAGGTATTTGGATTTTCTTTCTTGTTCCTCAAAGTTAAAGACATTCCTAATAACATCCTCAGTGTAATAAAAAACATGCACAAAGTTACCCATTTTCTTATCTTCTTTGAATTTTCCAATGAATCCTTCAGGATCATGATTCCTCGGGCTCGTACTCATCAGTTTATAAGGAGCCAAAAAATGTTCTAATTGATTCCATGTCCCTTTTTTCAGAATGTAATATACAAATACTATCCATTCTAGAAAGAATGACCCCATCCTTGTTGATTTAGGTAAATGTGCTACTTGTGAAGCTCCTAACTGCCTCATGATATCAAGGAATCTTATTCTCAAAGGTACATCTCCAGGTAAGACATATGGGCCAAAACCACTACAATATACTCTGAAAATTGTCTTATCAGGATACAAAATTATATCTCCCCAATTATGGCTCAAATTCAAATCTGGCCTCATCTCCTTAGGCCTCAAGAATTCATGAATTTCTATGGGAATTCTAGGTGGTTCATATATCAAGTCCCTCCTTATCCTAGATGCAAAAGCATTGCTAAACATTACAAATTTGTACCTTTTTTCATATTTATCCAAGATTCAGGTCCAACATTGGACAAGTAGGTCAACATCCTCTTTCTTCCTTTCCAAGGTGATCTCCTTCTCAAAAACTCCTTGTCCTTTATACAAGAGCATATGCATTAAAAATGAGTACCACCATAACTTCACCCATTGTTTTCCTTCCTACAATTCAACTTAACCTTTATGGATATCTTCAGCCAGATAAGTTCCATAGTCATAAACAATGCTATACAGTGGATGTTACAGATGTGTGGCCAAGTAATTTTACTCCTTCTGCAATGTGTTGGGTGGATTGGAACCATTAATTTGGTATAGAGAGTACACAATATTTCTAGAATATCTGGAAAAATAATTCATTGGGAAAGGTTCGAGCTCTCTATATCAATCTTAATTTTCCTCCTGTGTTTCCCCTCACCAGTCACTATAGTATATAGAGGAAACATCCTTGTTCTGATGAAGACCTTTGTATTGTTGTGATCTTTTCTAATAGTATCCATATCCAAAGGGAGCATGTGTTGACTCCATTGATGCAAGTCAAAGACTTCTTCAATCTATTCTCTAGTTATTTTTACCATAGCCACCCCATTAAATGTTCTGACTGCCCTCGTAACCGGGTAATATTTTGAGGTGATATCCTTCAAGAGATCTACATCCTTATACACATTGGGAATAATCATCTTGCCCATATCCAACCTCCATGGATTACTGAAAGGAGCCCCAAAGGTTCCTATTCTAGAACTAGTGTTGAAATGGCTACCATCCAGTGTAAGGTACTTTGACATCCTTGATGAAACAAGATTTATCAATCAACCCTTCATTGATAGTAGGGCCCTGAAACAAGACCTTTCCCTCTAGTTTCTTGTTCATAGACTAGGGTAGCAAGTCAATCACATCCTGAGAAAGGGTTCTAGTCTATGTGGAAGAAGAAGGACATTGTATTTTGGGAGCAATAGGCTTGTGCATACAAAATTTCTAACAGAGCAATTTTAACTATTCAACTTCAAATTACAATTTATAACTTAGGACGAGTGCTAATTCTAGACAATTTACAGGGCTATAACTTCTAAAAGAAAAGATTAATCCAAATTTAAAGCAATGAAAGAAAAATGATGAAACACACTCATTTTAAAGCAGATTAAAGGCAAGCCCTAACTCAGAAAATTGAAAAATGTATGATTTTTTTTTTTTTTTGTACTTACTACTTTCAATCGTGATAAAACCCTAATACAAGTCGAGATGACTTTTTCAATTTTCTTCTCAACTATTTGTATCACCTCAGACACGTCCTCAAACCCAAAATAAGTAAGAATTGGTTGAACACATATTTTCTTAATGGAATTGAATAGGTTTATAGGTTACCTCCACCATTAATGTTCACTCGCGCAAAGCAAATAAATTTCAATGGGTGTACTTTGTAGCTTTTGAATGGTGTCATTGATTTTTAGTTGAGCTAGGCATCTTGAATGACTCGGATTGAGTCAATACCATTTGAATTCACAACGTCATTCCAGCTCAAATGAATAGCCAATAGAAATCCGCTAACTAGACATTTTTTGTGTGCTTGTGGGCTCCACCTGCCAGTAGCCGTAGAGTACACGTGGAAGCTTCTCATGGGTCTCGCTTCTTTTAAAGAACTTGCTACTTACCTTCATGAGCTAGCAGGGAATAGTGGTGATCATGTTTCCTTGCTCAATTGCCAATGTTAATCCCAAAGCTTCGGGTGTTGGGATGCGATGTAACGGTGGGCCCATTTACACGTGGCGACATTTTGCTAACCTCACAGTAGTTAAATTGCATTCACTTCAGACAGATGAGCCAACAAGGAATGGTCCAGATGGAATCCCATGATCTGGTGATTTCTCAACCTGCACATGAAACAAAGTCATTCATAAAAGTGGGCCTTGACTAGGACAATGAGAAATTACCCTTAGGAACCAATGAATTAAGCTTAAGTCATAATGATAAAATATTAAAATTGGACTTTGGGAAAATAACGACAGTTTGCAACCCTGCAATGACCGAACAACCTAGCTGAGGGGCTGGTAAGGAACATGTAACCATGACTCAAAAGACAAATTACATGACCGGCAACCGGGAAGATGAGTCAACACAAAAATAGATCATTCAAGGATCAAACATGGATTAATTGAAGACAAGACTAGCTAAGCATTTAAACCCTTGAACCCTACCAATGTGGAACATATGACATGTCAACATCAAGCACAAAAAGTCTCAAAATGTCAAGAATTTGAGGGCTCTATCACAAAGGACTAAACTTATCATTGATCATGATAGTCATACTTGCTCTTCTCCCAATACCTCTCTAATTAGTACCAAAGGTATTGAGGGTCTTTATTGTCCATCTCCTCATTCCCCTTTGGAATATTTTGAACAACAAGAACATGAGATCATAGAAACATTCCTAAATAGTCTCTCTAACCATAACAATCAACATTTCTCTTCTTCTAATCTCCCTCCTTAATTCAAAGAGGATAGGTTGGTGTTAGAAGATATACCTATTAAGAGTCTTGAGAATCTTTACCCTCCATTCCCTAATGCTCCAAGTGTTTGGGCAATCTATTTGAAAATCATAGCGTTCCTTCTCTTGATGCCTACCCCACTTGTGATGAAGCTACTTTACAAACTTCAACCTTGGATAACCATCTTGCAAGCTCTCCTATTTGGGTAGATAATATGGAACAAGAGAAGGTGACCTTACAACAAAATGATAATCACATAGACTCTTCCCTCATCTTCCCATTCTGATCAAAACAAAAATTCAACCATTGATCATTCCCCTACATGCATGGAGTCATTTTAGAAGAAAAATTCATGAATGCCAAGAAAATTTGATTAGTAGTTCTCCTAAAAACTCCCCTCTAAGGAGAATATCATGGTTCTCACAAGCTTTGACAACCATGGTAATGTGTCTTAGATAAACAAGTGATTCTAGATTGCCCCTTATTAGAGATGGGGTATGTGTAGGATCATGATGGGCCAAAAAGTGGCAATATGATGGGTATGTGGCTAACATTTTTTTACCCAAAATTGATGAAATGAAAAGGGTTTTAAAGGAGATTCTCAACTTCCACCAATATAAATTATGCTTTACTTTGAATTTAATAAGTAATTATTATTCATTTTCTATTCAAATTATAATTAAAGTCGATTGGAAGGATTGAAAAACATCTATAGCTTTCAAATGGTATCAAATTTTTGGATCCAAAACATGCATCACATTCTATGCTTCACATACTATAGAATTAAAAAATAAAAATTGAATTTCATGAAGTTTTGACCAAGTTAAGTTGGTCAGACATAAAGTTTTTTATAATTTTTAAAAGTTGTAATAAAAATTCATAATTAATTATTTACTTGGAAATTTACAAAAAATATACCATCACATTTGGACATGGGTCCTCTACTTATATCTAAAATCTTATAAAAAAATATTATCATTTTATTGTGGTTAGGGTGGTCAGAGAGACACCTACTTCTTATTTTTTCCCTGAAATTTAAGTACTACCACATTGAAATTTCAAATTTTCACCAAATAGATTATATTTTTTTAAAAAAACCTAGTAGTTTAGAAACTACATTCAATTTTCTATACATTCTATTCTTACATATTTTTGAAATAATATAGATAACTTATTCAAATTTTATGTCAAGTTGCCTAACTCTAATTTTTCTTTTTTTGCCACTTAAGGGCCTATTTTTTCCATGATGATCCTACACATACGATACATCAAACCAAGACTATTGAGGTTATGAATGTGCAAGTGTCCATTAGATCCCCCTCAATCAATGGACCTCATACATACCCCGTGGGAAATCCTAAAAACCCTCTAATTCTCTACCCACCTTCACACAAATAACAAACTCCATGACAACCTAAACTCATCCTTTACCTGACATCACATAAAACTCCACCTAAACCCGAATTCACCCTCTACCCACCTCAGAATCATGTGTCACAACAACTAAGTCATACTACCATTGCTCATACATATAACACTCGAAACAATCCATCCCCACAACAACCAACACCGACTTCCCTACCTTTACCTAATTTTCCTCCTGCTCCTCAATTAAGGGAGTACGATCTCATTGAACAACTTAAGAGCTCTCCTGCAAAGATATCCTTTTGGGACCTTCAAAATTCACCTACTTGTCACACTATGCTTCAAATGGCCTTACAACAAGTTCTTATCCCTTCTAATGTTTAACCAAATGACATAGTAGCCATGTTTCAAGGATTAAAAGTTGACATTGTTTTCCACCAAAGTGGACTCCCCACTTTGGAAGTGCAAAAACAAAATGATGCTTTCATGTTCATATCTCAATAAAAAACAAAAGGGATAAAGCGAACCCTTGTTGACACTAGGTCAGGGGTTAATGTGTATAGTGTGAGCCTTATATATAGGCTTGGAATTTATCAATCGAACATTCAATTTGATTCTTTATCTATTAAGGGATTTGACAATGTCAAAACAAAACCGCTTGGGGTGATCATTATACCTCTTATAGTTGGAGTGGCCACATTGAATACAACAATCCATGTTATGCCTCATAAAATTTCATGTAATCTTATCTTAGGTAGACCATGGATTCATGTGATGAATGATGTGCCTTCCACTCTTCATCGAAAAATGAAATACATCTACAACAACAAAGCGCACATCCTTGAAGTTGACCCTAATCCCAATAGTCATTTGAACATTGAGAAAAAAAAATGCATCATTTAAACACATCAATATCCACTACACACATGGAACCCATACAACCCAAAAGAAAAGAAAAACACTCAAAGATATTAGATGATGATTAGCATTCTTTAGCCTTCACACCAACACTCATGGATGAGTACTAGATCATAAACAAAGATTCAAATATGGGAAGCGAAAAAGAAGTCATGACAACACAAAATTCAGATGATCCTTTGCAAGCATCCACCTCAACCACTTTAGACCAAAACATAACAAATTATAAAATGACCTTTGATGAACACAAAAAATAACAACCACCCGATTCAAATTCAATGAAAAAGATTTATGACAAAGGTTATGAACTTATGAAACAACTTGGCTATAGTGGAAAAAGATATGGTGCTAGAGAGCAAGGTATCTGTGTCCCCATCAATCGTAACACGCAAGGAACAACTCATGGTCCTGATTATTTTCCTTTGATAGAAGTAATCAAGCCTTCCCTCAACATCAATAATATCACAAAACATCCTTCTAAGACATCTTTAACCATCATACACCTTGAAATGATAGACACTAGTGGTCTTGAAAGTTCTTCTTTCCAAAACATGAAACAAACAAAGAACTCTTCGCTTAATGTCAATGTCATCATGCAAAATACTAATAAATTGATTTTTTTATATTTAACACCCTCCTATAAAGGAGTGAACAAAATATTGCAATCTAAAGAGCCTTGTGTACGTATGACATCTAGTACTAAGAAAGAGACATCTTTGTCAAAAAATTACATGACCACCTTCTACCATTGATCAAGAGGGTATATTGTCAAGACTTCTCCAAGATAACTTGATCACCCTTCATCCAAGAACTTGAAAGAAATTCTATTACAAGACTTCATATTGTGCCTATCATAGATTTCATGGTCATTCTACTAATGAATGTAAGGCTTTGAGTCATAAAATCCAACATTTTCAGAATTTTGGTATTCTTCCTCATGTGGGAAACCTAATTCCTCTAATTGATATTGTTTTTCACTCTAGCATACATTTCATTTCGGCTCACCCTTGTCTCGCACTTATTGGAGGCAAGGGGATAGGTAGCCTAGTCCTCATATGCCACTTGTTGTTCCCTCTTTTGGCTAGTCGTTAGCCTTTCATGAACATATAAGAGAAAGCTTGGGATGTGGACAACATGCCTTAAGTTGGCTCACTTGTGACATACTACCTTTTTCATGATGAAGCTTCTCGAAAACATATGACTTGGCATAGGGATTTCCGAGTAAGCTATCATGTCTCCTTCTTCTACTTTAAAGAAATTTCTCATATTACTAGTGTTAGCAATCGCTTTAAAGTGGGGGCATACATCCACACTCACATTTCATTATGTGATTTTCTTTTTCTTGCAATTTCCTCTCTTGGAAACATTAGGTACAATGTTGCCCAGGATGAGACCTTGTGTTTTTCCTCTCTTGGAAACAAGATGAGACCATTTTCACTTTTCCTCTCTTGGAAACATTAGGCATGATGTTCCCCAAGATGAGACCTTGTGAAATCCCTTTGAAAATCCCTTGCACTTCTTGTATTTATAATGTCTATGAGTGTCAAGCATACAAAGTTTTTCTTACCTCATAGAGCTTGAAAAACATTTTCCTTTGTGGCTCCTTATTAAAGTTATTAGAAGGTATAACTTTGATATGGTTGAGCGGGAAGCCTATTCCAAGGCATGACTTTTCCCCATAGCCACCTTGTGGATTTCTCACCCCACGAACAACCAGAAGTTTTGTGGCCCCAGAGTGAGTATGTTGTCGATTTCTCACCCCACGGACAACCAAAAGTTCCATGGCCCTAGAGTGAGTATGTTGTGTATTTCTCACCCCACAAACAACCAAAAGTTTTGTGGCCCCAAAGTGAGTATACTTGGGCCTTCTCATCTGGCGGATAGCCAAAAGTTTCATCGCCCCAGAGTGAGTATACATCTCTCTTTCTAAACAAACAAGCCTACATCTAATCCATAATGTATCAGAAAAATGATCAAAGCTTGATCCACTTGTTTCATTCCTTCTAGTTCTTGCCATTGCGTCCATGTATCTTGTCTTGCTACAAATCATTCACCTTGTGTGTGTCCTCTTGCATTTATGTTGGCTTGACTTAGGATCTTGGATCTTTGGGGCTTACACAACCTCCTTTGATCCTTTTCATCCTTTTTCATTTGCATTGGTATGATTGGACTCTTCTTGAATGTCTACTTTAGCATGAGTTTGAAGCAAGTTAATCCTATCACTAAAGTGGGGGCTAACTGTGGACATGGAAAAAGTATCCCTTTTTTACTTTGCTTGATATGGGAATAATTGATGACAAATTGGACTTATTGAGGCCTTGATTTGGTGTTGTGAGGTGTTTTACACATCCACATTAGGTCTTGAGCCCTTGAAAATTGAATAAAATGCATTTTATTGATGTCTTATAAAGGTGTTGTAATGTGTTGTAACACATCTTCACCCTTTTCTAGGACAATAATGTTATAATTCACCTAAATAACCTTACCAAGACCTATTTAAAAGTGTTGTAAAGTCTTGTAACAAACTTTCACACTTTCCTAGGCTTGTCATCAATATTTACACCTTTCTTATGCTTTAAATGGCCTCTTTATACACTTGCAGGCCTTACTTAAGTGTCTTATTGAATAAGAATCCGATAAACATTATTTAAATTATCACAATTCCCGACATCCACTTAAAAATTCCCAAGTGGACTAAGTCGCCATTGGTGGTGACTTAGTCCCATTTGACTCAAAAATCAAAATAAAATAAAATTTCTTTGGGTTTTTTATTCCTTAAGACCTAAGGTCGGCTTGTGATGAGGTATTTTTGGGAATTAGGGCATAATTGTGTATAAATATAGGGTTTTCCATCTCATTTGACCTAGTTCATAACTCATCATCATTCATCCATCATTCATCATGTTCTCAAGTCAAGCAAGCCAGGGTTTTATAATTGCAAGTCATCAAGATAGCTTCCAAGGACATTCAAGGGCAGATTCTTCATGTTTTGCTACATAAATTCAAAATAAAACATCATTGTAAGGTATTAACTCCATTTTTGCATCCTTCATTATATTCTTCCTTCATTAGGTTTAATTACCTAAAAAAGGGTTTGACCAAGGCAAACCCCCATGCCCTAACATTCACCATTTCCTTCTCTTTCATTGTGTGTTTGCAAATTTAAACACTTTGAGGGTTTGAAGATCATTGAAGATAAATTTGAGGACTTTTTGAAGACATCTCATTGTCGACCAATCCAAAATATCAACTAAAATTCACTTTCAAGCTCAAAAATTAGAGTTTTAGAAGCGGACACCTGTAGGGAACCAAAGTGCTGACCAAGGGCTTCTATTTCCACTTTCGAATTTTCAAAAATTTAGAAGTGGAATAAATCACCAAAATTGGAAACTTACTCCCACTAGATCTATTTTTTAGAGGGTTTTGTAGATTTGGATACCCATTTGGTTGAAACGGGTTTCTGAGCAGTTTTCCCGAAACTAGGACTAAGTCACCTAACCTAGTGTAAGTGCCCCAGTCAACATTTTCAGTCAATTCCACTGGATTCTAGAACCTCTCCACATCATATTTCAGATTCCAGATGCACCTCTCCAATCATGTTCATTTATTTCATCATTTACTTGCATTTTTAGGTGTTTTCATATCACAGTGTGTTTTCCAACACTTCACATTTCTTAGGTTTTGCATCATTAAATAATTTTATTTTCAGATCAATGCATTATTAAGTAGTAATTATACATATTACAACTCATTTACATTAATCTTGAGTGTAGACATTGCCCATTTTGGCCCATCTCTCTCCTTTTAGGTGAAAAGCCCTAGAAGTGTTAGAGAGCATTAGGGTGCCAAAATCTTTGTCCACATATGATTTACAATATCCCTTTGACTTTTATTATTATTTATTTCAAAGGCTTCCTAAGATCTTCAATTCCCATTAAGAATAATCTCTCACCTAAATCCAAATGTGGTTGCCCAATTCGATGACATATATTTAACATAGTCATACTATTATAAGATCTTAGGTGAAGATTATCATAATGGGGCTCATGTGAATATATAAGATTTTACAACTCAACTTGCTAGTTTGAAAAATGTGAAGAATCTTACACAATTTGTAGGTATATTTCATTTGGTTTTTTTAAATCATGAAGATGGGAATGATAATATACAAGCTATATATTCTAATACCTATTAAAGATGTTATATCTACTTGTATTCATACCTCTACCATAGAATGAATAGCTATTATAACTTTTACCATAAACCCTAGTACCTCATCTATTACTATTGATTAGCCCTTTAGTGATGTCACATGCTAAAAATTTTCCACACCTCTTTTCTTTTCTACCACTGATCCTCTTATTACACCACTTATTCAAGCAACATATACATTTATTATGCCTTTAATTCCTTTTGTACCCTTAAATTACTCAATCGCTACATTCTAGTGACCCAAACTACTAGTTCCTCTATCCCCCAAGTTACAT
>VDFB02122069.1:0-14354 GCA_007258455.2 Sequoia sempervirens
GGTTGTCTGATCAACACTCTATTAAACATTAGATTTTCTCCTAATTCTAATTCTATATGACTAATCTTAGGTTATTTGATACTCATGGTATCCTCTTGTGCATAGGCCACTCTCTTTTCATTGCTTGATGAAGAAGCTTTCTCCGGGTACCTATAAGCAGGGTGACCTAGCTGGTTGCAATGGTAACACTTCAGGGTGGCAAAGTAAGAGTTACTTTTGCCTGCTCCTCTTCCTCTATTTGAACCTCCTTGAGGTCATCTTCCTCTGTTAAATCCTCCTCTTGAAGATGTTTCACCTCCATGCTTAGTGAGTTTTTATTTACCTTGGTTTATTTGATCACCACCTCTTCCTTGTTAACCTCCATGCTGTCCTCTTTGGTCTCTACCTTTTCCTATGCCTTTAGAGGACTGATCATGCTTTCTTTTGTTCCTTTTTTCAATCTTTATAGCTATCTGATAACATTGGTGGATTGTCTTAGGACTTAGTAAGGCCATTTCCTCTTGGATATTGCACTTCAACCCATTGAGATACCTAGCCACTTTTAGGCTCTCATCCTCTGACACATTTGATATCAAACAAAGCTTCTAAAACTCTTTTGTATAGGTGTTGACATCTTAATCTTTCTACCTTAGACTCTGCCTCTTCTTGTGAAGTTGGATCTCATAATCATTGGGAACATAGGCTTCATTTACCTTAGCAACCATCCCTTTCTAGGTTGATATGGGTTGCTTACCTTCTTTCTCACTTTCAGTCTGAATAAACTTCCACCATGTTAGGGCTGATCCTCTCAACCTTGACTTTGCAACCTTCACCTTCTGTGCTTTCATTACCCCATCACATTCAAAGTGATTCTCCATGCCTTCTATCCAGTCCATGACCAAATTAGGATCCATCTTTCCATAGAATAATGTTATACCCTCAAGTACTTTTCCACTCAGGGCTTTCAATGCCATCAAGAAAGGATCCTCCTCCAAAATAGGGTCGGGTTCAGGGACCTTGTCCTCCTCTGCAACCTCTTCTTCCTTTGGCACTGTTCCTTCTAGCCTTGCATTGTTCAATGCCTTCTCAAGTTGCTCTATTCTTTCTTTTAGGGACTTGTCCTCTTCTTGATCTTCAACCCTCTTGGCTAACTGTGCATTTGTCACCATGGCAGGGGTTTCACTGGACTCAACTTCTGACATATAAGTTGCTTTCCCAAATATTTCACTGCTCTGATACCAATCTGATAGGGCAAGGGTTGGATTGAGTCAATCACAGGCTCAATGCTCTAGGTCTCCAATTGATAACCCCTTGGTGTTTCTCTCCACCACTCAACCTATAGGTCCTAAAGGCTATAAGGCACCCCTGGTCCTCCCTGCCAACCTTGCTATCAAGTTTTAAATCATTCACCAAGCCTAACTTGCTGCTCTTCCTCTCATTCACTACCTAGCCCTTAATGACCTTAAGGACTAACCATTCTCAAATGTTTCCTAACTCTGTTACAGGGGTGTGTGATACCTTTCAAGGCTTCCAAATTCATCTTCCACAGGTGCTTGAACAAACACCAGGCTCCAACTCTCCACTGTTTTCATAAAGTCCCTATTCTAGGGTTTGGGCAGGGCTACAAGCCTTGAGCCCCTTTTAGCCCTCTCAACACAAGAAACAGTTCACAACTTCTCTCTTTCAATAGTTTGTGCCAAAATTCCTTCTGACACCTTGGTTCATTTTCCAAGCCTTAAAGGATTTTTGGGGTTTGGGACCTTGTCAGTCTGTACAAAGGTGCAAATATGAGTTTGGTAAAAACTATGATTTCTTTATACCATTTCTTGGTTTGTTCAGCATATTCTAACCTCAAATGCACTATTGAGACTTCTGTCTTCTTTCCACGCCTTCTCAAAGCTCCCTGCATTCACCATACATCTTTGAATGTCAATTAAGACACACCCCTGCTACATTAGGTTTTAATCTTTGACTGTCTTTCCTTGTTGGGCTGTCAAGCTCGCCTAGGAAAGACTCTTTAGCATGCTTCCTCACCCACTACAAACACCTACTCTTACACTATATATAGTTAAGGAGCCCAACCTTACTTCCAAAAAACCCATACTTCTTGGTACGGCGTGGAAGCAGGCTAAAACTCCATGTTTACCCAAATTACTAGTCAAGGCAACAAGCTAAGAAAAACATAGAAACTTGTCTAACTCTTGAAAGTGATAGAAACCACAAACTAATTTAACCAAAGAAAGCTTAAAAGGAACTCAACTACATCTTACTCTATCTAGGAGACTATTTTCTCAGTCCATTTTATTGCTGTCACAGGAAAAAGAAAGGAACACACAAAAAAATGCACTCTAAATTCACTATTTTTTTATTATTACATTCAACTCTAATTGTCCAAAATATCCAACCCCTAGAAAAGGTCGAGGGGTTCCTTTTTCAATGTCAAGAAGCAGTTAGGTTTACTTCCCCGAGCCTAAGAATGGCAAAAAGCATGTTGTTTAAAAACACAGTGTGTTTTCCAACTCTTTACTAAAGCTAAGGAAACAACCATAAAAGGGTACCAAACTTATTAAACTCCTAACCTCAACAACAAAGCTCCACAACCATCAATAAGATGATGCACAAGACCAACCAAAACAACAAAAAAATATGTTAAACCCAAAAACTTCAAAGGTAAGCTTGCACTTTGGCACTTTAGTAGGTACTCCTGCACCATTCCCTTTACAAGAAAGATACCATATCCACAATGAGGAAAAATCTCATGGAATTTTTTTTTTAATTCTCATGAAATTGACAATACTTTGAAATGGATTCTCCATGCAACTACATCTATACCCGAAACTGTGGATGAAAATGGAAAAGAGGAAAGAGATGGAGGTAATTCCATTTGATGAGCAAGAGCTTCTACTTTGCTTCGTTGCAAGAAAGAAAAACTATTTTTTGATATTAAAAAAGACCCCTAAATTGAACATAAATTATTTTTATTAAGAGGGGTAAATGCTTTTGATTCAGAGCTATGAACTAGTGAGGTCACAAATGGGGGACCCCATCCCCAATATAAATTCTCAACAATTACAACCCAATGAGGTTTGAAGCTTGATGGCAAGAATAATAACACAAGTACTTAAGCATCATAGCATGCCACTATTGGCAATATAAATTATATCATTATTATATATTATATTCTATAATTGAAACTATTAAATACACATTTAAAATTAAATTAATATTTTTTAATATAGTACAAATTCAATTAACAAATAATTATAATATAGTATATAATTAATATATAATACCAATTAAATTATATATAAAATAATTATATTTATTATTATATATAATATTATATATTATTATTATATAATCAAATATATATATATATATATATTTAATTAATATAATTTTATATACTATAAATTAAATTGACACATAAAAAATCTAATACTTTAATTGACCTTCGAAGAAAGAGCAAGAGAGATGAGAGAAAATAAAAAGATAGAGGGGGAGACACTTCTATAATATAGAGAGGGTATATATATATAAAGAGAGAAACTCAAAAAAGAGAGAATGAAAGAGAGAGATTTAGATAGATATATATCTATTGAACTATCTCTACCTCTCTCCCCCATTTTATCTCTCTCATTAACTCCATCTTTCTCTCCATCTCTCCTACTCTATATCTCTATCTCTATTTCTTGAGCTATGTCTTTCTATCCATATATTTCTCTACCTCTATCTCTCTATCTCTCCATCTCTCCCTATATCTCTATCATTTTCCCTATCTATTTCTATCTCTCTATATCACCCTCTATCTATATCTCTTCCTCTCTCCCCATACTCTCTCTCCCTCTCCTGTCCTCCTCTGTTCTCTCCCTTCCTCCTCTTTTATCCTATCTCCCATTTCTACCTTCCCTCCATCCTTATCTATCTTTCTATTCCTACCACTCTCTCCCTTTCTCTTCCCATATATTTCTATCTAGATCACTCTTTCTCTTCCCATATATCTCTATCTCTCTCGCTTTGTCTATCTCCCCTTATTTCTCTCTCCTTTCCATCACTATTTATCTAAATCTACCTCTCTAGATGTTTGTCTATCTCTTCGTCTCTATCTCCCTCTCTTCCTCTAAATCTCTATCTCTCTATTACTTTATCTCACCATCTAAATATCTCTATCTCTCCCTTTTCTTCCATATCTCTCTATCTCTTCCTCTCTATCTCTACCTCTCTATCTCCCTATCTCTCTCTGTCTTTATCTCTCACTCTCCCTCTATCTCTTTATCTACTTTTCTTCCTCTCCCTCTCTCCCTCTATCTTCATTTGTACCTCTATTTTCCTCTCTCCCCACTAACTCCATATAAGTCCCTCTCTCTCTCTCCCTCCCTCCCTTTCCGATCCAACAAGCCCAGTGAGAAAAATTATTTTTAGGAGGATAAGAATAAGAAGAGATGTGGCAGTGCACGACAATTGAAGTTAAGGGAGTATATGCTTCTCTTTCCCAACGAGAAGTCATGCAATTGCTTGGGGATGTAATACAAGTTACGATTATGGAGAAGAAAGTTACGGTAGAACACGATACAAGCTCCATTACTGAATCTCAGCTAGGTATAATACGTTGTTCTTCTCGCCTTTTTTAGCACCCACAGCCTTCGTATTATCACATTCCTTTTTTTTTGCACCCATAACCTTCGTATCACACTTTCTCTCCTAGACCTTCTAATCACGTGTGGTTGACTGTGTTTTTATGTGTTCAGTTGAAAAACTGCAGAGCAGATATCGCCTTGCAAAAGTTGTACAGAGGGAAAATTAAGGAGATGCATGGAATTGGGCATCGCCAATTGGAACTTAAAACCATTTCTGTCTGATTATTATTTAGTTATGAATAAGTATCTTCTGGTAAGAAATGATAAGAGTTTGAGGTGATTGTGCAACTAAAACGATGGAAACCCATCATAGACTTTTATTGTTATTGTGCATGAAATGTTCAATTTAAAATGAAGGCATCGAGGCAAAAAATTTCGTTTTGGGATTTATTTATTTTATGGAATAATTTAATATAGAGTAAATTTAGCCTAGATTTGTAAGAAGATATTTGTGATCTATAAATCTGATATTTCATGTCAACGCATCAGATAAATCTGAAGTAAATGGCTGCAAAATAGTTCGTAAAATTTATCTTTCAGTTTTATGAAGCATAGATTATTTTAGATGAGATTGGATTAAGGGGAAAATCTTAAGAATTTTATCTTGAAATTTCATGAATTATTATTCTAGCTCTTTAATTTATGGTTATCATGATTTAACAAATTATAGTTTGAATTTTATCACACAAGAATATGTTACCTTAGGTCATGCTATGGAAATGTGTGTGATCAATAAAAATAACACTCGTCAAACATACATTTTCTCCAAGGATGCTCATACCGATCTATATTATTTTTTAGTGCACCAATTCAAGTATTGCAATGTGAATTATATATCTCCAAATGCTTAGAAGTATTATGTGAGTAAATGAATGTATTGAATGTTTGTTAATAAAATAACACAACAATGATTCATGAAGATTACTCTTTAGTCCATCCTTGAAGGAAAAATAATTTATTAGAGTAAATTATCAAGTGTTTGTAGTGTATTTATTTCTTTCGTATAATTTATTTTATTACACATTATATGCTTTTTGTCATAAATGGATGATAATGTAATTAACAATTATTATTATTTTGTACACCATGCAATAACATATAATCCTACTTTAAGAAAAAGCTTATGGCATATTTGTGATAAAAAATTTAACTATTGAACTGTAGATTTTTGGCACCATGCACTTCTCTAGCTCTTCTAGGGTTTTTCCCCTAGAAGGAGAGAGGTAGGACCAAAAATGCTAAAATGTTATTTCAAATTATGTTATGTATGATCTTGTATGAGCTAAATGAGATTATCTAAATGCAGTTATATGAACTAATTGATTGATTATGAATGCAAATTCTAAGAATTATGTTATGTTGGAAAACACATTGTGTAATACAAAATCACCTACAAATAAATGGAAAAATGCAACAAAAATGAATCAGACTAAAATTGTACACCTAGAACCTTGATGAAGACTAAAATTACATTTGAAATGTTGTTGATGTTGTTTTTCAGACTTGGAGGGACTCATTCGCCATTCTGGGTGAATCAGTCCCAGTTCTGCCAAACTGAGCTGAAACCTGCTTTTGACAAAAGGGTACTCAAAAATGCAGAAAACTCAAAATTGACCCTGGAGTGGGACTCATTAACCACCCATCGAAAATGTGTCCATTTTTGAATTTTTGGATTTTCAAAGATGGATTTTGAAGCTTATGATCTGTACTTTGACTTTCTACAGGTGTCTGCTTCCAAAACTCTGATTTATGAGCCTAAAAATGAGTTTTTGTTGATACTTTGACTTTTTCAATGAAGAAAAGACTTGAGAAACCTTGCAGGTTGATATTCAATGATTTTCAAGCTTCCAAGGGACCTAAATCTACAAACACACAAGAAGGGAAGAAAAAATAGTGAATATTAGGGCATGGGGGTTTGCCTTGGTCAAACCCCGTTTAGGTAATTAAACCATAATGATGAAAGAATAGAATGAAACACGTAATAATGAAATAGATTACCTTGCCATTATGATAGATCTTCAAAGTCTACAACAACACATGTAGAATTTTCCCTTGAATATCTTAGGAAGCTAACTTGATTATTTGCAATGTGAAAGCCCTAACAAGCTTAACTTAAGATAGAAGATAGAGGATGAATGAATGATGTGAATGATTTGATGGGTGAATGGATCATAAAAATGAGTTTAGAGAGGTGATTTTATAGCAAATTCACCTATTTTACCCATTTATACCTCATCACAACTGACATGAGGCAAAATTAAACTCAAATTTCACTTTTTTCCCACTACAAGGTCAAAATTGAGCCAAATGGGACTCATTCACCACACATGGAAAATGGGTCCCACCTAGATGTGACTAATTCACTATGCGTGGTGAATTTGTCCCATGGGGGCTATTTTGATAGCTCGGATGCTAAGAATTAAGGAAATAAGGTCTAAAATGCAACCTTGTCAGGTATTTGATCAATTTAGGCCTTGGGATGCACAATATATGTTAATAGGGGACTATTAGTGATGATGTAAAGGTCAAATAGGGCTTGGGACACATAATTCAATGTGAAAGTCTGATTAAATACACTTTACAACACTAAAATGAGGTCCACATAGCCTAGGAAGGTACAAAAACTAACGTCAATGTGTAAGACACATTACAACACTAGTTTAACATCAAGTTTAATTCACATATCTTCTAGATTGATGTAATAATATTATTAAGCACATTTTATAATGTTGAATTAGGGAGAAATAGGTTAATTAAGTCTAGAAAAGCAGGAAAGTCTTGTACAAGAATTTACAACACCTTTCAAGATGTCGTTAAAAAAATTTTATTTCGCTTTAAAGGGTCCAAGACCTAGTGTGGACACATAAATTCCTCACAACACTAGATTAAGGCCTCATTAAGTCCAATTAATCATGAATTAATCCCATGCCAAGCAAAGGGTCCTTTTTTCTAAGGAACATTTAGCCTCCACTTTAGTTAGAGGTTGAACTTGCTTCAAACTCACAGTAAAGTAGACATTCAAGAGAGATCTACATGTAGGTCAAGCCCCCAAGATACAAAATCATACAAAGGAGAGAACTAAAGAAAAGAAAGGCAGGGTGAAAAAGATGTTTCCAATCTGGGGCCACAAAACTTTAGGTCATAGACGGGGTGAGAACGCCACAACATACTCACTCTAGGCCCACAAAACTTCTGATCATCCGTGGGGTGAGAGATCCCAAAATGGTAAGATACATATGCTAGTTGGTATGCACTTACAAACACAAAGATGGCTATGGGGAAAATTCATGCCACTAGGTGGGCTTCCTGCTCAACCATATCAAAGTTATACCTCCAAATAACTTTAATAAGGCACTACAACGGAAAATGATTTTTTTGAGCTCCATGAGGTAAGCGAAACTTTGTATGCTTGGCACTCATAGACAGTATTAATGCAAAATAGTGTAAGGAATGTTCAAAGGGATTTTACTTTGTTCGTGCAAGGTCTCATCTTAGGGGACATTGTGCTTAACATTTCCAAGAAAGGATATGCCAAAATAAGTATCGCGCTTTTGGAGGAAATCAAGCCACCTAAATCCACCAAGAAAAGAATGCATCACAAGAAGAAAGGAATTGTGCAATGAAATATGATTGGTGATGTATTTCCCCCACTTTAAAGCAGTTGCGAGCACCCGTACTATGAGCAATTACTTTAAAGTAGAAGAGAAAGAAGAAGACATGAGAGCTTACTCGGAAAACCCTATGTCAAGTCATATGTTTTTGATAAGCTATGTCATGAAAAGGGGAAGTATGTCATATGCGAGCCAACTTAAGGCATGTCATCCACATCCCAAGATTTCTCTTATGTATTCATGAAAGGTTAATGATTGTCCCAAAGGAGGTAACAATGAGTGACATACGAGGACAAGGCTACCAAACCCCTTTCCCCCACTTAGTGCGGGACAAAGGTGAGCTAAAATGTTTGATAAAATGCATGCTAGAGTGAAAATCAATATCAATTAGAGGAGTGAGGTGCCCCCACATAGGGAAGCATACCAAACTCCTAAAAAATGTTATATTTTAAGACTCAAGGCATGGCATTCATTAGTGGTGTGACCATGAACTGTATGATATGCACAAAATGAAGTCTTGGAATAACATTTCTTGCAAGTTCTAGAAGGGAGAGTGGTCAAGTGATCTTTGAGGAGTCTCGACATAATACCCTCTTGATCAAGAGGAGAAGGCGATCTTGTGATTTGTTTCAAAGATACATCTTGCTTAGTATTGGATGTCATACTTACACAAGACTATTTAGATTACAAGATTTTGTTCTCTCCATTATAGGAGGATACAAAATCTAACAAATTGAAATCATGCGTGTTGTGTGAGATAACATTGACATTAAGCGAAGGTGTAATTATCTGTTGCATGTTTGATGAAGGATGATGTTCACAACCATTAGTTGTTAAGGATTATTTAGAAGGGTGTTGTGTGATATAGTCGATTTTGGGTGGAGGGTTGGCAATCTCTATTACAGGACAATAATCGAGACCATGAGTTGTTTATTGTGTGAGAGGGTCGATAGGGTTGTGGATACCTTCTTCTCGAGCACCACATCCTTTTCCACTATAAACCTATTGTTTCATAAGCTCATAAACTTTCCATAAAGAATTTTCATTTCTTTTGGAGTGGGTGGTTTTTTGTTGTTGTGAACTCATCAAAGGTTTTTGTGTAGTTTGCTTTTGTTTCTAATGTGGTTGAGGTGGATTCTTTCAAAAGGTCTTCTAAAGTTGGCATTGACATGATTGTTGTGTCTTTTCCCTTTTTTGAATCTGTGCGAATGAGTTTGTAGTTGCCCATGAAGTCATGCTCAAAATTCAAGGAACCCCAGTCGTCGTCCAATAATGTCTTGTGATGTTTAATGTGTTTGTTCTTTTGTTGTGTAGGTTCCACTTGTATGGTTGTTGTTAGTGTGTTCAAGGGCTTCTCTTTGGTTTTATCAAGTTTTAAGACACTATAAGGTTCAGGATCAACGTCAAGGGTGTATACTTTGTTGTTATAAATGTATTTCATTTTGTGATGAAGAGTGGAGGGCACACCATTCATGGCATGAATCCATTCTCTACCTAAGTTAAGGTTGCATGAAATTTCATAAGGCATGACATGGATTGGTGTATTTAAGATGACCACTCCAACTTTAAGAGGAATAATGATTACCTCGAGCGGTTTCTTGTCGACATTGTCAAATCCCTTAATAGATACAGAATCAGGTTGAATGGGGGATCTTTGAATGTCGCGCCTATCCAAAAAACTCACACTACACACATTAAGAGCAAAACCATTATCTATAAGAGTTCTCTTTATGTCAGTTCTGTTGTATTGAGCGATGATCATAAAAGCTTCATTTTGGTTCCGCAACTCTAAAGGAGGGAGCTCATGTTGATGGAAAGTAATGTCAAGATTTGTGCTATGGATTAAAGCTGTCACACCATTCAGAATTGTACTAGGAGGAAGTACATTTTTTTTAAGGTTGTTTGAAGAATAGTGTGGTAATTTGGTGAGTTCTGAAGTAAATCCCAAAGGGAAATTTTTGCAGGAGTATTCTTTATTTGTTCAACAAGATCATACTCCTTTGTGTGTGAAGTGTAGCAAGGACAACTAGGCAGATTGAGAAAGGTAAGGAGAGTGGGGTTGGTTGTGGTGGTTGTGGATTATTTCAAGTATTATATGTATGAGCAATGGTATTATAACTCAATTGTTGCGACATATTAGTTTGAGGTGGGTAGAGGGTGAGTTGAGGTTTATCTTGAGTTTGTTGGTTGTGTGAAGGTGGGTAAAGAGTAAATCTGGGTTTAGGTGAAGGTTTATGTGAAAGGGGATAAAGGATGAGTTGAGGTTGAATACTGTTAACATATCATAAGGAGTGAGAGTCTTAATTGTCTTTGAGGGGCATGTTATCATTGTCTTGGGTCATAATATACTCCCTAGAAGGAGAGTTCTTAGGAGAGAAACAAGCCACATGTTCATGACAATTAAGGTTTGGCTCATCCAAAGTAACTACATCGCCATTAAGGGAGTTATTAATGGTGGAATGTGTTTGATTATTTATAGTGGGTAGATTAGGGGAAGAATGTATTTTATTGTTGGTTGTTTCTAAGGTAATATTCTCTTGTTCCATATTGTCTACCATACTAGGAGAGCTTGTAATATGTTCATCTAAGTTTGAGGTTTGTAATGTAGCTTCATCACAAGTGGGAGAGGCATCAAGAGAAGGACTATTAGGATTTTCAAATAGATTCTCCCAAATGGGAGGAGCATTAGGAAAGGGGGGTCAACGGTTTCATGATTTGTAATAGGGATATCTTCTAACACCAACCTATCCTCTTTACATTGAGGATGGATATTAGGCGATGGACAAGAGTGATTATCATGACCATGGAGACTTGCTAAGGCGATGTTTAGGAATGTGTCTATGATCTCATTTTCTTGGTGTCTAACATCGTCCAAAGGGGAATAAGGAGATGGACAATCAAGACCCTCCAGGCTTGTAACTTCTTGCACCAAGATACCTTCGTCACTAATAGGAGAGGTATCGAGAGAAGAACAAGTATGATTGTTATGATTGTCAACACTACCATTCTCGCCAATGGGCAATGTAAGATTAAGGATTGTACCAATGGTTTTATCATGTTTCTTAAAGTCCTGGTTGTGGTAATCAAAAGTGAACTCATAAGAGGGAATGATGTACTTGTATAATCCACTATTAACAAAATCAAAGCTATATCTTTTAAAAGAAAACATGTTAGGATGAAGAAGGAAATAAATTACAATGCAAGGACTTAAAAAGAAATGCAGTTTTTATTTTTTAAGCAAGCTAATTTTCTCTTTACACAATGCAACAATCTAAAATGCAATGTTGTGAATGCAAAAGTGAAATTAAACAATGCATGAAATGAGATATTGTAAGTGAGATCTAGTGTGATGCATGCTACAAAAATGAAACTAACTGATATAGGTAGGTTAAGGTACCAAACAAAAGCTAAAAAATAGAGACTTGAGTTATGTAAAATGTTGTTTCAGGAGTTAGAAGGGACTGATTTGCCTAGGGCGGTGAATGAGTCCTAGTATGGACCTTCTTTTGAATTTTCAGAAATGTTTGACTGATTTTTATGATGTTTGAGTGCTATGATGCAGACCTAATTGAAAAATGCAGAATTTTAGAGAATTAAAATGAATTTAGATGCTTAAAATGTAAGCAAAATGTACTTTTTTATGAATGCAAACTTTGAAACCTAGTATGCTAATTAACTAATGCAAAGTCACTACAAGACTAGATCTATTATGAAGGACTCCAAATCATACAAAATGATATTTGAAAAAGTAGGTTCACCAAAATGAACCATAGATTTTTGGCACCATGCACTTCTCTTCTTCTAGGGATTTTCATCTAGAAGGAGAGAGGAAGGGCCAAAAATGCTAAAGGGTTCATTCAAATTATGTTAAGTATGATGTTGTATGAGCTAAATGAGCCAAACATATAGCACTTTGACTATCACAGTAAATAGTAATTTTTCTTGCATCAAAACCAATGTTAGAACACAAACGTTTTAACTAGATTGCTTCTTTACAGGCATGTGTAGCTGCCATGTATTATGCCTCTGTAGTGGACAAAGCAACTACAACTTGCCGCTTGCTCATACAACTTACTGTACCACCATTCATCATGAAGATATATCCATTGGTGGATCTCCTGCCATCAATGTCCCCTGCCCAATCAGAATCCACATAACCTTGAATGTTGAGAGTCCTCTATGATTCAACCAAGTTGCCATGGTAACAGAAAGCATAGTCTGAAGTACCTTTCAGATATCTAACCACTCTCTTCACCACATACCAATGTGTCCTTCAAGGATTATCCATAAACCGACTAAGTACTCCCACTACTTGGGAAATGTCTGGCTTTGTACATACCATTGCATACATAAGGCTTCCAACCGCACTAGCATAGGGTACAATAGTCATGTCCTTCATCTCAGTAGGAGATTTTGGGTAGTCTACAATAGATAGCTTCATTCCCTACAAAACTGGAACAACTAGCTTCTTGCAATCAGTCATGCAAAATATTTCTAGAATAGTCTTAGCATACTTACTCTAACTAAGCCAAAGTTTTCTATTCTTTCTGTCCCTAGCTATTTTCATTCCCGAAATATACCTTGCTGCACCAAAGATCTTTCATTTCTATTCTGTCCCTGGCTATTTCCATTCCTGAAATATACCTTGCTAAGCCAAAGTTTTCTATTCTTTCTGTCCCTAGCTATTTCCATTCCCAAAATATACCTTGTTGCACCAAGATCTTTCATTTCAAACTTTGCAAACAACTGAGACTTAAGATCAGAAATCATTAGCTTACTATTGCCTGTGAACAACATATCATCAACATAGAGAGCAATAATAAGAAATTGATCACTTTCAGCTTTGTAATACACACAGTGATCAGATTTTGATCTTACAAATCGTAATAACAAAACAAACATGTCAATCTTTTGGTACCACATTTTAGGAGACTGTTTTAACCCATACAGAGATTTCTTCAGCTTGAAAACTAGTCTTTCTTTACCTTTTTTCACAAAGTGCTCCGGTTGGGACATATAAATTTCTTCTTCAAGGTCACCATGAAGAAACATTGTCTTCACATCCATCTGTTCAATCTCTAAGTCATATACTACTGCAAGTGACAAAAATAAATCTAATAGATGTCAACTTAGCTACAGGAGAAAATATTTCTCCATAATCAATTCCCTCTACTTGGGAATAACCCTTTGCAACCAGCCTCACTTTATATTTTTCTACACTGCCATCCAAACAAATTTTCTTTTTAAATACCCATTTGCAGCCCATAGCTTTTTTTCCTTTAAGCAATGGCACCAAACTCATAGTATCATTCTTTTCTAATGATGCCATCTCTTCATTCATGGCTTCCAACCAAGAGTTTGAATCAGACATTTTAAATGCCTCTTTCACAGTCCTAGGTTCATCAGTGCAAGAAATTAAAGCATAGGCACAAGTAAACTCTATCAAAGAAAACCCATACCTATCAGGTTGATTTCTTTCACGAGTTGACCTCCTCACAGGTTGAGGCTAAGGTGGTTCTTCATCTTCTTCAGAACTTTCAAAGCTACTTAAGCTTTCCTTAGTATCAGGTACATCTTAATTTTTTAATTCCTTTTTATTTGGTGTCAAAGGAATATCTTCTACATACTTTTCATTTTCTAATTTCTTCTCTAACTATGGATCCAATGTAGAAGGCTTCTACTCACAAAAGGTAATGCTTCTACTGTACAAAACCTTCTCAGTCTCAGGATTCCAAAGCTTGTATCCTTTTATGCTAGCACTATAGCCAATAAAAATACACTTTACAACTTTTTTTTCCAACTTAGATCTCTTTTCAAATGGCACATATGCATATGCATCACAGCCAAAGACACAAATATGTCTCAAAGAGGGCTTCTTTCCATACCATGCTTCCAAAGGTGGCTTCTCAACAATATTAGAGTTAGGAGAATGATTTACCAAGTAACATGTTGTAGAGACTGCTTCAGACTAGAACTTCTCCTCCAAGCTAGCACTGCTCAGCATACTTCATGCTCTTGCCATTACTGTCCTATTGAACCTTTTAGCAACTCTATTTTGTTGTGGAGTGTAAGGTGTAGTCTTATGTCTTTTAATACCATAATCTTTATAGTACCTTTCAAATTCATC
>VDFB02122070.1:0-49703 GCA_007258455.2 Sequoia sempervirens
CTTATATGCTACATTCATTCAAGAATTACATCAATAGAAGTATCAGACAAATGAGACAATCATTAGGACACATTCAATTGATCACAAGAACAATTTGTTTTATTCATCAAAAAGATTCAAACATTACAATGTACTTCCTATGCAGTAGTAACTATACAATCGGGGTGTAACAAGAGAGGGGAATTGAGCACATCATTGAGTTAGAGAAGGGGGCATTTGCTTGGTTAGATGAAGTGTAGCGGTGCTTTGATAGGTTCAAACAAGTGATGAGTTCTTGCCTAGTATTGGCTATATCGTATTTTTCTAGGCCATTTGAGCTTGATTTTGATGCCTCAAGATAAGGCATTGGTACGGTATTGATGCAAGACAAGCACCCAATTGCTTTTGAGAGCAAAAAATTGCGAGGTGTAGAGGGAGGTTACTGTATATATGACAAAGAAATGGTAGCTATAATTCCTGCTTTAGCAAAATTCAGGCAATACGTGGGAGGCATGTTTGTGGTTAAGACCGATCATAATAGCCTTAAACATTTCCTTAATCGGCATGACCTCAATGATAGGCAACAAAAGTGGGTGAGCAAGTTGCAAGCCTACAACTTTGACGTAGTTTATGTCAAAGGAAAGAAAAACATTGTTGCTGATGCACTTTCGAGGAGACCTCACTTGTGTTCTTTAGGAGAGATTGCAGCTGATTGGAGAGAATGGATTTCAGTTGAGTATGCAAAGGACAAGTGGGCTTTAGGTGTCATTGATGGTATAGTACAGGATGATAGGTATACCGTTGTGAATAATCTTATCATTTACAAGGGGAGGATATTTATGGTACTAGGATCAGCAATGAAGAAGAGAATTTGAGAGCCTTTCATGATGTTTCCATGGCTGGTCACCCAGGGTATTTCAAGACATATAGGCAGATCCGGGAGTGTTTTACGTGGAAGGGACTCAAAATGGAAGTTCTCAAGTATGTGAGGGAGTGTCCTACTTGTCAACAAAATAAACAAGAGCACTTTTTTCCAACTGGTTTACTGCAGCCCCTACCCATTCCTAATCGGAAATGGGAGTACATTTCTATGGACTTGATCATGGGCTTGCCCAAGGCCCAAGGGAGGGACTGTATCTATGTGGTAGATTAACAAAATTTGCTCACTTCTTTGTGATTGCAGCCACATACACAACAACATAGGTTGCTGATTTATTTTTTAAGGAGGTATTTAGGCTTCATGGGTTGCCAAGAAGCATAGTTAGTGATAGATAGAGATAGTAAGTTCCTGAGACATTTTTGGCAGGAACTGTTTGGATTGAGTGGGATTGAGCTCACTCCAAGCACTAGCTACCATCCACAAATAGATGGGCAAACGGAGATTGTTAACAAGTGTGTGGAGGGATACCTCGGGAATTACATAGCAGCGCAGCAAAGGGCATGGGTCAAGTGGTTACGTTTGGGCGAGTATTGTTACAACACTACTTACCACATGTCTATTTAGATGTCACCGTTCATGGCTTTTTACGGATATGAGGCCCCTAACTTCCTGGATTTGTTGTTTGGGGATAGTAGAGTGTCTAGTGCCAAAGACTTACTATAGGAGAGTCAAGATATAATGAAGTCTTTGAAGGAGAACATTCAGAAGGCGCAGAATCAGCAGAAGCAGTATGTGAATCAGCATAGGATTGAGTGCTCTTTTGAGGTGGGTGACATGGTGTGTTTGATGCTGCAACCTTATAGACATTCCACTCTGAAGAAGAGTGGTGTAGAGAAACTGAAGCCACAATATTATGGACCATTCAGAATCTCTAAGAGGATTGGAGAGGTGGCTTATGAGTTAGAGCTACCGGCGAAGAGAAGGGTGCATAATGTGTTCCATGTGTTTCGCCTCAAGAAGGCATTGGGACACAACGTAGTTCCTTCTACTGCATTGCCACCCCTTGATGAAGAGGGGAAGTTGATTCTTATTCTCAAGGCCCTTATTGACTCCAAAGAACGCACATTGAGGAAGAGAGTTATCAGGGAATATCTGGTGAAGTGGAAGGATTTGCCAGTAGAGGATGTGACATGGGAGAGTGAGCAGATATTGTCGCATCCAGAGTTGAAATTGCTTGGGGACAAGCAATTTTGGGGAGGGCAGACTATAATGTCCCCTTCCTAGGCAATTAGCAGGTGTTGTGGTTGGTCTAACACTTGGTCCTTGCACACTAACAGGATGGTTAGGGGACCCCTTTGAGGGCTTTTGTGGCTTGTCAGTCAATCATTTGGGTTTAATTGGTGTTTCCCAACTCGGTGTATTCTAGGGTTTTCGTAGTGTGTCTTCTAGAGCATTTTTTGGACACTTTGTCCACAGTATTTTTAGTAAGTCATAGGCTGGTCATTGACCTGGTCAGTTGGCAGTATTTCTATGTTGGGAATGTCAACGAATTCTTACCATGGTTTTATCATGATAGTTATCATGGTCCTGAGCTTTAAGTTAAATAATGCTAATATTAAAGTTTAAAAGATTTAACTTTAGCGTTATTTAAATATTGTAAGTTACTTTATAATTAAGGAGTTATAAGGATGTTTTAATTGATTATTTTATATCATAAAGTGGCTGCCCAACTTTAGGGAGTTATACAGAGATAAAGTTAATTAAATAAAATTAAATTAAAAAGCCAACTTGGGCGTGGGATTGAGGAGAGGTATAAAAAGCACTTTGTGTGTTTTTTGCTTTTTTATGCTGAAGAGAATATTGAAAAGGGTTTTTTTGGTTGACCGAAAAATTGGCTTTGTGAGGATGAAATCCCTCACGAGGATCTTCAACTGTAGGATTGAAAGACATCCCAAGGTTGAATGTTGACAACTCCATTCAAGGGTTATGCTAGTGATTTAATTGAACAATTTGCAGCAATTATTTGAGAGTTTTGTTGAAGGGTTTGAGGTGAGGAATTGACGAGTTTGTGAAAATATTGGCAGAGTTTTCAAAGGAGAAAAGAATCATTTGTGATCCCTAGGGTGGCCGTTGAACTTCAGCAGGGGCTGCACTTGCCAAGGGAGGGCGTGTGACTTTCCTAGGCTAAATGCCTAGGGTTTGGGACCGCAATAACTCCCATTTGAGGCGGCTAGGGTGAAGACATTGCTGCACATCAGTTTGACAGAGGAGAAAGCAAGGGTTTGGTGTTTGTGGGCGATTTTGTATGCACTAGCTTGCTGGTTTTGTATAATCAGACCTGCAAATTTTCATAGCAGTAAAGGGGTATGCTTCTACCGAGTTTTTAATGCAAAATAATGATCTGGGTTGTAATCGGTTTATGCATTTCCTTTATAAACTAGTTGTTTTAGCTATTTTCTTTATTTGCATTTCCTGGCAAGCAAAATACAAAAAAACAAATAGCAGATTGGGGTAAGAAATTGTTGATTTTATTATTCAATTTTTTAATTTTGTTGTTTCTAAGTTTGTAATTTTGTAAATTATTTTCATTCTTTACAAATATGTTTTCTCCATCTCACTTGTTGTATGACTCATAAGATATGCTAATACAGACTCTCCTATCATAGGAGAGATTTATGAGACATTTGAAAGCATGTTTGAGTAGATGAAGCAAGGCATTCATTTCAAGGAGCCTAATGTAGGGTCTTATGAGCATGTTAGGCCCATTGTGACATGATGGTGGAACACTCTGAACAACTCATTTCTTATGGTAGGCTATATTCTAAAGCCCAAATGGTGTGCAACAAGGCCTGAGAGAGCTTCTCCACTTGATGATGAAAAGGTGAAATAATGGCTCATGAAAGCCTTCTGAAAGATGTCTAGTGATGAGAAGTGTACTTTACTAAGAACATGGTGGCTAGCCTTTGTCAATCTTTGCGGTCCAAAATTTAGTAGACCAAAGGTGAGGACAAGTATAGCTACATTAACATAGACTAATCCTATTGGGTGGTGGACATGGCATGGCAATTATGTAATAGAGTTGAGGATATTTTCCACTTGCCTCCTTTCATAGGTTGCTAGTTCCTCTGTTGTAGGGAGGAATTTGTCTACATATAGCTTCATCTAGCCAATCAAGAGGAATAAGCTTAGCTCTCATTGATCAAAGAAGTTGGTGGCCTTGCATAGTGCCTTGCAACTTTAGGATCAATAAACTCTTGAATATCATCGGACTTTAGCTGTATGCTGGGATTTTGATCTCAAAGATGCTATACAGGTTGGAGGGGAGGAGGCATAGGAGGTATTGGTTAGGGTTCCATTGGATGAGGCACCCTCTCATAGTGGCAGTGACTCATACTCTGATTTTGATGTGGTGTTAGTAGATGTTGATTAAAGGGAAAATTTTCTATGTTTTTGTCATTTTGTAGTTGAAACTTGCAGCCTTTAAGAATTTTAATTTTTGTATTGTATATATGCATATTGACAATAAAAGCAATCAAATTTTGTTAATTTGTTTGTGGACTCTCATGTGAAATTTCAACTCAACTCTAATATTATGTGTTAAAGGTTTTATGATGAATGCCTTATAAATGTTATCACATAAATATTTGAAATTTCCTATAGTTTATAATTTTTTTTTAAAATGCTGTCCCTTGCTGTCCTCTAAAAATGGCCTTCCAAAATCTGTTCCTCAAATGCATACCCCTATACCCTACCCTCCCCGTCTTGGAAACTTGGTGTAAAATCCCTTACCACGACTTGCAGATTTTTTTTTCAATTTAAAGGTACATGCATTTTGTCAAACAATTTGAATGCATTCATCCCAATGAGGTTTCAGTTGTAACTTGCTTATTTTACTTGATGATTGTACAACAGGTTAATATTCATGAATTTTGAACATTGCACAACTAAAATATGACTAGCAAAATTTGCTTCCATTCATGATAACAAGAAAGTATTATCAGTCATTCATAGTTTATACTTAAATTACAATTCTGACTTGTTCAGCAATGAAAATGATAACAGCAGCTTGTATGTAATTCTAACTGAAACGTCCTCCACTTGCTGCGCCTAGTGAATATGCCTTGCATGCCTCTTGTAGCTTACATCACACTCCAAAACCTTCCAACGACCCCTTGTTGCAAGGCTGTGACAAATAATTAATGGTCCCTAAGGATCCCCGGTCCTCTACAAGGCTGCAACTAGGCTGGAAAAGACCATGTCAGGTCTAGAGTCAAGTAGCGGCCCTTGTTCCTTCTATGACGACTCTCCAATAATTATCAAATTGAAACTATAGTGTGGCCCCTTTGAATACTCGTTGAGGTTTAAATAGAAGGTGGCGCCAATCTATGTAGACTTTTCAAAGCTCAATTGAACCATTTGATAAGAGTCTTCAGGCTGTACGGCTCTTAAGTGAAGAAATAGGAATGCACGACACTTCAAATAAATAAGTGTGACTTCCCTTGAAGAGTACATTTCCTTGATAAGGCTGCACTTAGATTTGTATAGGTAGGGAAGGCCTTAATAACCTTAATCGACCCTTTTTAAATGTTCAACTTCTTAGATATATGGTACAACTCCCAGATATATGGTACGAATCCTCAAAACATGTACAACTAAGTATCAGCCTGAAGTGAATGGAATAGACTGTGATGACTGCAACAAATAAAATATAAATATTACCTTCTTTCCACCTCTGCAAATACTCAACATATATACCTTTGAAATTTGCCTTGGAACAAGACTTTGCAAATTTCAGAAATCTCCAACCGATGTATCCCTATGCGAAATCTGAATGACTTTGCTTGTAACCAACTAGGGTAGGTCTTCCACTACCAAAACTGATTTCCTTTAGGTTTTTGCCCAAGGGTTTGCTCCACAAGAAGCTCTCAAAATTCACAAGAGAAAATAATCAAGCATGTCCCAAATGAGCTCCAAAATCTTCTTTTATTAAAACCCAAGAACTTTCCCGAAAGCCTTTTCAAATTCATACCTTTAAAAAATTCATTGAGCTTAAAAATAATAAAATGACCCCTTTTTAATATTTCTTATAATTTTCACTTTATTCAGTTTAATAAATTAATTAAAATAAGTTATCCATAAAATGTTACTTTAGTGGACAACTTAAAATAATTAATTTAATTTATTCCCTTATTGCCCGACTTTAGCCTACGTGAATAAAATAGGCTAAGTAGTCATCTTGGACTACTCCTCGGAAGGGGACATTATAGTCCTCCCTTTTCGAAATTGCTTTCCCTCAAGCAATTGTAGATTAGGACGCTGCAAAATCTGTTCAACCTCCCTAGTGGCATCCTCCATGGGCAAGTCTCTCCATCTAATGAGATACTCCTTAATCACTTTGCTCCTCAATCTCTTTTCCCTATCATCCAAAACCTCAATAGGAACCAAAACCAATCTGCCCTCCTCATCTAAAGGTGGAAGCTCAAGTGATGTGTTGTCCTAGTGCCTTGCTAAGGCAAGAAACGTGGAACACATTACGAATTCTACTATTCTTTGGCAATTCTAACTCAAAGCCACTTCATTTATCCTTCGAACAATTTTGTAGGGGCCATAGAAGTGAGGTTTCAAATTTTTCGCACCACTTTTCTTCAAAAAAGATTGCCTGTATGGTTGAAGGCGCAAGAAAACTTAGTCATCCACCTCAAAACTTCTCTCAATTATATGCCTGTCTACATATATCTTTTGTGGATTTTGGGCATTTTGAAGATTGTTCTTAAGGGTCCTAAGGATGTCTTGACTTTCCTGTATCCAATATTTAGCCTTAGGAGCTTTGCTATCACTAAAAGATAAATCCACAAATGTTGGAGTATCATATCCATACAAGGTTCTGAAAGGAGTCATCCCTATCGACATATGATAGGTGGTATTGTAACAATGCTCTCCCAAATGCAACCACCTAATATAAGCCTTCTGCTGCCCCACAACATAGTTATGCAAATACCCTTACACCCATTTATTCACAATCTCTGTCTGACCATCGATTTAAGGGTGGTAACTGGTGCCCAGGATCAATTCTGTGCTAGCCAATTTGAACAACTCCTGCCAAAAAGCACTGAGAAACTTGCTGTCCCGATTGTTGACTATATTCTTTGACAATCTATGGAGTCGGAACACCTCCCTGAAAAACAACTTTGCAACCTACAGTGCCTTATACTCCAATGAAATGGAAGAGAAATGTGCAAACTTGGTCAACTGATCAACTACCATGAAAATACAATCTCTGTTTTGTACTTTCGGTAGACTTGCAATGAAATTCATAGATATACTTTTCCAATTCTGCTTAGGAATAGGTAATGGCAGTAACAAACTTGCTGGGAAAGTGTGTTTTGACTTGTTCTACTGACAAGTCATGCACTCATGTTCATGCTGCAAGACATCATCTTTGAGACCCTTCCATGAGAATCTCTCCCTAACTTGCCTATAGGTCTTGAAGTACCTTGGATTTCTTGCAAGAGGGGTATCATGAATAGCTCTCAATTTTTTTCCTTAAGCTTTGATTTAGGAACCAAGTAAATCATATCCTTGTAGTAGATGATATTGTCCATGACCCTGTATCTATCATTCTAAACGTTACTAAAATATCCCCATATAATTTTTTCCAAATTTTTCACAAGCAATTTCATCCGTTAACGTTAGATAACCAAGATAATCCAACTGAAAATAACCCTTCACTTTTTGATCACCTAGATCTCGGTGAGGGCAAGGTGAGAGCATACGGTAGAAAGGGGATCATTAGGTGAAATCCAAACTAAAAGTACAATACTGAAAATCAACCCTTCACTTTCTGATTACCAAGTTCCCAGTGTGGGCGAAGTGAGAGCATACGGTGGAAAGGGGATTGTTAGCTTGTAAAATTGAGATGCTGGAAAGTACAATATGAGAGACGGCTAAGCCGATCAGCGAGATATGAAATGCAACTCAACCATTTATTCAGCAGGAGTGTAATACAAAGAAATGAATATGAAAGATGGCTCAGCCAATCAGCAATATATGCAATGCAACTTGATCACTTATTTAGCGGGAGTGTAATACAAAGTACTGAAAAGCAAATTTCTGGGCGGCTAGCCGACCCCTTCCACTTTTCAGCAGGCAGTACAAGAAAGTAGAATGCTGAAAGTAATAGACGGCGAGGCCTCTCTTCCGCTAAAAGTGGGAATACAAAAAGTAAAGTGTAGAAGAAAAATGACTGAATCAGTGTTAAATTTAGTGATCAGATTTAAATGCACAAAAATTAATTCAAAATCAGACACAATAACACAACAGATACCCTGGGAAAACCCTCCTCTTGAGGGAGAAAAAACCCAGCAACAATATATCACTTATATATTGATATATAATTCAAGAATCTCCTTTACAAAGGCCGATATGAAGGCCAACAAGAGACACAACAAACTGATGTTGATACACAGCAATAAGTCTTAGCCTTACACAATTCTTCAACTTGCTCCTCTATAGAATTCGCTCTATGACTGTGACAACTTATGATGAATATGAATGCTAAACAAAGAGACAAGAATGGATATATATACATTATCAAGAGAAGGATGTGACCCTTCACCATCATGTCGGCCAACATAGGGAGATATCCCTTCATAGAGACGCATCCATGAAACATGATAAGTCGGCTTCTTCAAAATCGTATCTCGAAAATCGCACCTCCTCCTATCAAGGTCGGCCTTGATAATAAATGTGCCTCTTCATTAAGATTTACTTGTCTTAACAAATAGATATGTCTCTTAATTATCAATAAATTAAAATAGCTTGGGGCTATATTTGATTTATTACAAATAGGAGATCGCTGGAAGGAGAGATCGACGCTGTACATGAACATCAACACTCCCTCTTAGCTAGGGAGAATACTTCCACCTGCACAAGACAAATCACCTCATCGTGATGTCTACCACTATGGCTACAACCATAAGTGAGAAGAAGAATATCACCTCATTGTGATATTAGATATTGCCTCAACACGATATCAACCATAATGGCTACAACCATACTATGGTGTGTACAAGTGTTCATCACTTGCGTGATGTTGTCACCTCAACATGACTTTCACCATGGCTCTCCCAGAGGGTGAAACACAAGTACAAGATGTTGTCATGGAGTCACACACATGACATCCACTATGACTCTCTTAGAGGGTGGAAACAAGGGCTTTCACCTCAAATCTCAAGGAGAAATGCATTAACAAGGGATTTCACCTCGAACTTCTCTCATAGAGAAGAACTCATTAACAAGGGATTTCACCTCAAACTTCTCTTACAAAGAAGAACTCATTAAATAGGCTCACTGATACTGAGACTCTTTCTCAGTTAAGGCTGGATTCTCCACCATACCAAACTTATCTCTAAAGTACACAAACTTTATCCTGGAGAGAGGCTTGGTGAGAATGTCTGCCGTTTGCTCATCAATGCTGGTATACCTCAACTATATAGCCTTCCGCAGTACCATATCTCTAATATAGTGGTACTTGATCTCAACATGCTTGGTTGATGCAATCATGAAACCCCTTAGGATTGTGAAAACTACATAGCTAAATTTCTGGCCAGCGGGCCTGATAGTAGGCTCCATTGATTGTCCAAACAATCCTGCAAGGAGCTTACGAAGCCATACTACTTCCTGAGTTGCCATACAAGCTGCAATGTACTTTTCCTCTGTTGTACTTAATATAGATGGCCTTCTTGCTGCACGGAATGTTATAAGCGAGAACCCAAGCTGACAACATCAGAGAGGTACTCTTAGGTCAATGACACCACTTGTCCGAGGTCAGTACCCATAGCCATGCAACTCCAAGTCTATATCTAAGAAATCTCAATTCTATATCCAAGCATTGCCACACAAGTATCTCTTCAGGATATGTTTAGGCTGCAATGAATGCTCATCACCGGTTCACACATGAGCCGACTAAATTACTCACAACACAATAGATATCTGGTCTAGTGTTAACTAGGATACATCAAGAGACCCAATCTTGTTTGTACATATTACAGGATCACCAGAAATGCATTATTTTGCGACACTCCTTCCAATTTGTGTAGATTGGTCTCCATGGAACTAGACATGGATTTCAATCCATCATGGAAACCTCTTAAGTATATCTCAATGGTGTGCTTCCCTTGACTTAGAATCATCTCATGCAGTTTCTACGAGACTTCTATGCCAAGGAAGTATGCATGAGCCCAAGGTCCTTCATCTCAAATTGACCAACTCCTTCTTTACATTAGAAAATCATGATCATCTTCTCGGTAAGAATCAAATCTATCCAATATAAGACCAAGAGCCTTCCCCATTAATTACCTTGAAGTATAGGTTTGAATCATCATTCTTTAAGAAACCCAAACTTGACAGGTAATGATCAATCCTTTCGTACCATGCACGAGGAGCATACTTAAGACCATACAAGGCCTTCTCCAGCTTGCAAACATGAGATTCCTTCCCATGAACTTTAAATCCATCAGGTAGCTCGATATAAATTTCTTCCTCAATCACACCATTCAGAAATGCTGTCTTCACATCCATCTGGTGAATCTTCCATCCTCTAGATGCAGCAATAGCAATGATGGTTTTGACAGAAGTATAGTGAGCAACAGGAGCAAATGTTTCTTCGTAATCAACTCCCTCTTTCTGTGAAAACCCACGAGCCACGAATCTTGCCTTGTACTTCTCAATGCTCCCATTTGCAGCATGCTTGATTTTGAAGAGCCATTTCGAAGATACCACAGATTTGCCCTCGGGTCTAGGAACAATGTCCCAAACATCATTCTTGAGAATTGATTGGTACTCCTCTGCCATAGCATCTCTCCAAAGCTATTGACTAGATGCTTTCTCAACACAGGTAGGCTCGGATTCAATAATCTGACTCATTAATGCAACATAACTGGAGAACTTATGTGGCCTTTTACTTTCTTTGAATGTGCCTCTAGGAGCTGCAAAACTTTCAGCCTCTTGCATAGTACGCCTGGCCCATAGAGGTCTTTTTCTCCCAATTACAATGTCGGTAGGCCCATTAGTAGGTTCCAAGGGTTCAACAAGATCAATATCTTCTTTTGGTTCTGAAGTCTCCTTCTGAATCTCAAGAGTATGGTCAAATTCCATATCCTGAGGAGACTCTTCATTATTGATCTCCATATGAATGCCCCTGGATCTCTTGAATGCAACATCTTCCTTGAATGTGACATCCTAAGTCTGATCAACCGTCGGAATATATATAATGCAGCCAAACTTTTGATATACCATTTTGTAGCCCACAAAAATTCCCTTCTTGCAAGAAGGCTCCAACTTAGTTCTCTTTTCCTTTGGAACATGAATATAGACAGGGTATCCAAAGATCCTTAAATGACTAACCTCGGGCTTCTTTCCACCGCAAAGGCTTCACGGAGTCATATTCTTGAGGATCTGGACTTCTATTACGTACATATCTTTGTAGTCCTAGAAGCTTACGCCCAGAAGGTTGCAGATCTTAGTCATGAAGATGAGGTTTTTTGTTTACTTCCCGCGATAGATCTGTTCTTTCTTTTGCAGCCTGCAATTTGAGGATTATAGGGGACACAAAACCCTCACCCAATCTTTTGCATCAACACAAAAAATCCCTAATTTTGCCGGTGTATTCCTCCACCATATGATTTGAGGACCTTGGATTTTGAAAGATTCTTTACCAAGGCTTTAGAACTCTTAAACCTTCCCCTAACTTCCTCAGACTCTTTAGTTTTCAAAAAAAAAAATAAATCCAAGTCTTTCTACAAATTGGTCATCAATAAACAAAACGCATTGCAGAATCACTTTCGAAGGCAGGCTTGAGACATGAGTCCACATAAATCAGCGGAATGAATAAGGTCTAAAATGCACTTAGATCTATTTTCTCTACTATGGAAAGGAGCTTTTATATTCTTACCTAATGCACAGCCTTTGCAAGTTCCTTCATGCTCCCGATTGAACTTAGGAACACCCGTCACCATCTTCTCCATGATAGGTAAGGCTTAGAAGTGAAGGTGAGCCAATCTTCGATGCCAAAGATCACATAAACTTGAAGAATCATGAACTAATGCCTGCAGTGGATGCGTACAAAGTCTGTAGAGACTTTCATGTCTAACTCCAATTACTTGAGCATCCTTGAAGCTGGAATTTTCCATCCACACAAGTACTTTGCCTTTGGAGAAGGCAACTTGATATCCTTTATCTTCTAGGGCTGAAATTGAAATGAGATTGCGCTTGATTCCTAGAACATAAAGAACATTGCTTAACTAAAGTGTGATGCCGGAATCCAAATGAAGATTAGAAGTCCCAATCCCTTTCACGGAGTAGCTTGCATCATCTCCAATAAAGACTTGTTCGGAAGACTCTTTCTCCACCAAATTTGATAAGTGCTCCTTAAAACCCGTGATGTGTCGAACGACACTACTGTCTATCAACCAAGTGTTAGTGTCTGTAGGTACATTGCTTGACAATGCCGAGTAGAACAAATATTCACATGTATCCTTCTGCAGAGAAGCATCATCAACATCTGCAACGGTGGCTTGTTGCTTAGGTCTAGTTGGACAATGCTTAGCAAAGTGGCCAAACTTATCACACCTAAAGCATTGGATTTTGGACAAGTCTCTCTTTTTCTTGGAGGGGGGAGCACCATCATTTCCCTTATCTCGATTCCTTTTGAAGAATCCTTTCTTTCCATCTTTTCCTTTCTTCTTTGAAGTTTGGGAGGTGAGAACATGAATATCTTCATTAGATGAACTTTGACCAACGCCTCTAGCCACCAATCTTGACTCCTCTTGAATGCAATCGGCTCTCAAGTGAACAAACTTAGGAAGTTTGGATCTTGCACTGATTCCTTGAATGTAGGACTCCCATGATAATGGAAGACTGTTGAGAGCAAGCATTGTCAAATATTTATCATCGACCACATGACCAATTGTAGAGAGCTGATCTCTCAATTCCGAAATCCTCATGAAATAGGCAATGGCTGTTTCTCCTTTTGCCATCTTCACATGGTGAAGTTGTTGCTTCAACGCAAGTGCCCGACTTGTGTTGTTGATTTCATACATCTCCTCCAATGTTTTGAACATATCCCTTGCCGTCTTCAACTTGGAGACAATCGAAACAATATGGTCTTTGATGGAATCAACCAACAACTTCTTTGCCTTGATGACTTTCTTCCTCCATTGTAACTTCTCTTCTTCCTCTTCTGGTTCGGGAACTTTGGTCTCCACAAACTCAGCCAAATCATTCTCTTCCAATGTGAGCATGATTCTAAACCTCCATGATGTATAGTTGGATGCTCCCTCGAGTCTATCCTCAATCTTCAAACCGTTCACCATCTTGACTAAGGTAGAGATAGACAACTAAATATCAATAAGAGAATAGAGTATCGCTGTGAGGACAAATCTGATCACGATCTTCTCAAATCCGCTTTGATACCATGTTAAATTTAGTGATCAGATTTAAATGCACAAAAATTAATTCAAAATCAGACATAATAACACAACAGATACCCTGGGAAAACCCTCCTCGTGAGGGAGAAAAAACCCAGCAACAATATATCACTTATATATTGATATGTAATTCAAGAATCTCCTTTACAAAGGCCGATATGGAGGCCAACAAGAGACACAACAAACTGATGTAGATACACAACAATAAGACTCAGCCTTACACAATTCTTCAACCTGCTCCTCTATAGAATTCGCTCTATGACTGTGACGACTTATGATGAATATGAATGCTAAACAAAGAGACAAGAATGGATATATATACATTATCAAGAGAAGGATGTGACCCTTCACCATCATGTCGGCCAGCATAGGGAGATATCCCTTCATAGAGACGCATCCATAAAACATGATAAGTCGGCTTCTTCAAAATCGTATCTTGAAAATCGCGCCTCCTATCAAGGTCGGCCTTGATAATAAATGTGCCTCTTCATTAAGATTTGCTTGTCTTAACAAATAGATATGTCTCTTAATAATTACGCCTCTTGGAGTATCAATAAATAAAATAGCTTGGGGCTATATTTGATTTATTGCAAATAGGAGATCGCTGGAAGTAGAGACCTACGCTGTACATGAACATCAACAATCAGTACTACTGATAACAGCCTTACAAAATGAAGCAATCTGCAAGTTACTATGATTATAAGATGTCCAATACACACCAAAATGATAAGGAAAAAACTCCACAACTAAGCAAGTTATTCTACTGTTGGTGTAACAACTAACACCTCTGGAGTGCAAGTTGGTATGGACAGCTATGCACACTACGCAATGAGTGCTCTTCAAATTAGGAGGGGAAGCTCCCTCGTTGTGCTTGACAAAAATGCTTGAAAAGGGAAAAGTAAACTAAACTATATCTTGTCTTTTTGTCTCAGCTGTAAGAGGCACAAGGTTTAAGAAAAACTCCATACGTTGCAGCTAAGTATTTTCTGGTTTCACAAAACTTAACTACAACACTCAAAACTAAGTAACTTAACTATCCAATCCCCTCAAGAATTCAGAGCATGAGGAAACGGAGTGGGAATGATTATCTGACGATAAGCTAGGTACAAACTCACAATGTGAAGGCAAGGTGGCACGACTATCTGCTTGTCTGAATAGGCTTATTGGAAACGACAACACACGATAAACTAAGTACAAATTCTCAACTTGAAGGAAAGGTGGCACAACTATCGGCTCAATCTGAATAAATTTATTATTCACACACATCACACGATAATCAAGTACAAATTCTCAACTTGAAGGCAAGGTGGCACATTTATCAGGTCAATCTGAACGAGTTTATTGAACACAAAACATGAAGGATAGCCAACTAGGACAATAAATTGCATAGGCGAGACACGCATACAATCTACGATCAAACTAGCCACTATATCTAACTAAAGCAAGAATTCACCATCATAATTGCATGAAACCCAAGTGGCATAACAATTCATCATAATAGTAAATACTCATGAATAGATACGGAACGGGCAATATTACAGGCAAGGTAGGCGTAGCATATATTTCTCTCTCGTGCAAAAGTTCTTGAATAGATACAATAATAGCAATACTACAGGCAAGGTGGGCACAACATGTATGCTATCACGTAAAAGTTATGTACAAATGAGCAAAATCTCTTATTTATAGACATCAAAAGGTGTAGGGAACCCTAAAATTACCTTGAGTCAACTACAGTCTTGCAATGCATGCAAGATTATTGCTAAACCCTAATAAAGTAAACTATATAGTTAACTGGAAAGCTACCATCACTTAACCAAAAACCCTAATCTATGTGGACAATGTGCAAGCATGCACATCCTTATTAAAAGCAAGTTAATTGGAACACTACCATCAGTTAACGTAAACCCTAAATACAACTCCAAGTGAATAAAGTTGATCTCAGAATAGATATGCATGAGATGAAATAGCGAGTTAACTTGAAAAGATAACACCAAGTTTAACTCCTGTGTATAATGTCTATCCTGAGAGGTGGGAACTAAAGTCTACAAATCGTGATCTCGAGCAACCAATCCCTCAACGAGATTGTTAACTGCATCAACATCTAAAGGTTGTCACAATTCACTACTTGTCAGCAACTTGAGCAATCTTGGCAATCTTTGCACACTCAAACTAGCATTTCACCAAGTGGTAACTTTGGCGGCTCCGTAACTGAAGTGATGGCCATTATCTCTTTTACAGCTTGATGTCTCTAACGCTTCTCCTTAATGAAAGAGTGTTGCGTGATGAAACTGCGAAGTTTGACTGCGCACACTCCGGTTGTGAGAAATGCAAATGAACTTGCTGCACATGCAAAATTCCAATGGTATCAACCCTCTAAACCGGCCTTAGAAGACAATCAGCTATACGAGGCATGAAACCATGTGGACTTGAGTGACTACGCCTGTCAATCCTCTAGATGCACTTGATACAAATCGACATCAACTTTTTTGATGAAAGCATGAATTAAGACTGATTTGGTCTTGGATTCAGTCTGTGTGTACTGCACTCTGAAAAACTCGTCTATTGACTGTGAACTCGGCTATGTTCTGACAAGATTTCTGGAAAGCTAAAAATAGCCTACTGAGGCTAAAAATAGCCTATAGAAGGGTTATTTTTGGCAAAAAATTTGAGATATGGGTTTTGTCCAGAAAAAGATTCTAAGACAACCCAGATCGTTAGAAATGCGAAAATCTAACTTCTACTCAACAATGCAAAGAATTTTCGGTTGAGAAAATTAGAAACTCGAGAACTGATGCTCTAGAATTAAAAATTCCTAAAAATTCAAGCACATGAATTTAATTCGAGGAAGCTATATAGAAACGATCTAGATGATCAGACTTGCCAAAATTTGCCAATTTCAGGAACATGCGAATTGAAATCTGAGAGAATTTTGAGAATCAGAGAGGAGAAAAGACGTTTTTATTGTGTTCTATTAAAATCGCCCCCTGTTCTTCAAATTTGCTGATGAATGTGAACTTTGCACCTGTAAAAGGAATTTTTTGATGAAATCGACACTGAAAATTGATGAAATCGCCCAACTTGTGACGAAAATCGCCTTTGCTTTTGAAGAATTACGAATTTCTTTAAGCTGGATGAGTGTTTAATGATAGGCGCCATGAATAAATAGAGAAAATTCGCACCATAATGCTGATTGCTAGATTTAAAAACCTAAACTGAAATAGAATGATTCTGATTGGACCCCCTCTAGTTACACTGACACTGACTTGAAGTCCGGAATAAATTAATAATTAAAATTTTCCTCATGCAATTTGAAAATCTAACAAAAAAAAGAGGTGCCAATTTGAGAAAATCTCCATTTAATGCTTTGACATACAAAATAATGTTTAATATTAGTTTAATTGGGTGAAGCAAACCCATTGAAATGTGGATGGGATTCAACAAACATAACGATTTGAAAAGTCTCATTTGTCTCATAGGCGTCCATTTGCTCAAAGATATTACGCTTTTTTTGTGCTATATACTTTGTGGCCGACTGCAAATTTGGTAGCAAAACATTCAATATATGCTGATTTCCTATTTGGGTAATAAGATTGATCACACGAGGCGGTGAATATTCATTCGCGAAGCTTGCGAAAACAGGAAAAGTATTTGTTGGGGAATCATCAACTTGCCAGAATCCATCATTTAACACCTCATAACGATACGTTCCTTGCGCCAAATTAAAATTTTCCAATTCTCACCTTAAACATGTAAAGGTAACAAGTAACAAAGATAATACAATAAAAATTTTCCTTTCTTTATTGATAAATACATACAAGTTACAATATGCTTCCACATGAATTCCATTTTCATTGGAAATATAAATCGAAGTTCAAAAAGTAGCTACGATTACATACATACAGCACCGTAAACTTGCACAAATAAGTAAGAAAGGTCAGAGTCGATCCTTTCAAATCTTAATTTTTTATCAGTACGCTATTTTGTGGAGCATCCCACTCGAGGCGCTTTTCGCCATACAGACTTATAATGCGGTCCCCCGCACGATCATTTCACAATGAACGGCCCTCCCTTCGAAGAAGAGATTGGTAGGGTATCCTTAACGATTACCAACTGAGCATAGTGCTGTGTCCTACACAACTAGAACCTTTCTATTTCACAATCTCGATCTAGTACTCGAATCACAATGAACTGACAGTGTAGTCTCAGCTATCTCACGCCTAGGTGGATGTAGTACCTTTCACTACTTTGGCCAAAGTATTCTCATTCAGTACTTTGAATGAAGGTCATCTATCATAAACACTACTCAGGGCCGATTTGACTTGAGGCTTCCTTACTCTACGCATAGATTTTATCCTTCAATGGGTAAATCTGTCACCCTAGATATCCTACAATCATACGAACCTACTCGGAATGAAACAGTCTACAAGTGTCTTGTATCAATTCTCCTAATTAGGAAATCTTTATCCTAGGAGTACTTAGCTTGCTTCTGTTATCCTAATAACTTAAGCTAAAAGACTTTACTTGATTCTGCCTTCATTTCGATCCTAGTAGATAATAAGTACATCTATGTATTCTCCATATATAGAGATCATACTCAACATGCAATAGTTATTCAAAATGCAAATAAATCCTTCCCTTTTATCTTTTTCCATTATTTCTCTTTAATGTAAGATAAGTAAATTAATCCCCTAAGCTCTTTACTCATATATTCCCTTTTCCACAATCCCTTAAGCATTGAATCCCTATATACTCCTCATATGGAGTTCTTACATAATTCACACTTTAATGCAAAACACACGCTTATGCTATCAGGTATACACTTCAGAAAACATGCATAGCTATTCCTTAAGGTAATTTACTTACATGGTGCAACATAGAACCATTTCTTGTTTATCTTAACTGGAGTATTGAACTCAATGCAAATCCCTAACTATGCACATTCAGTATTTACTCTTTTTAGATGTATATCAAGAAATACGCTCTAGAACATGAAAGAAGAAACAGCATGCCTGGTATATGCCTTTTCCCTTTTGAGGATGACCTTGAATGTGTTTGCAGCTCCTCAGACCTCCAACAAAAGACTTCCAACACTCTCAGACCAGTCTCAAGCTCTTCCTCAGAAATTAATCACTTGCTACAGCTGAAAAGTAATCTCAACTTCTTACTGTGAACTCAGAAATGGTGAAGATAATAATAGAGGATGTCTCTCAACAAATAGTGAAATATGCTCTCAGAAAATATGAAAAGCTTCTCTCAGCAATAATAAAACTCACTCACAGCTAAAGAGAATCACTCAGAAAATATTTTTGAACTCTTAAAATGAGAGCAAACTTCGAATTATAAACTGTGTGTTACAGAATGAACAGGGACAACTTAATATACTAAACTCGGATTGCTCAATGCGTGTCTCCGCAATGAATGGAATGGCGTGTATATTTATAGGCCCGAATTGCAACAGTTTTCCACTTAAGAAGGCATGCGGATTGACAACTAGTGCCCAGAATTAGTCAAAATGATACTTGGCGGATTCTTAAACCCTAAGTCATTAAAAATGGAGGTGATTCGACCTCATTGAGCCAGCAAATCATGAATAATTCAACTTGAAACTGTAAAACGTCACCTACAGGTTAATGCGCATTTCAACAGGTAAAGATAAGTAAAAATTAATGCTGAGACAAAGTCCCCCATTAGTAGGCGTCCACCTTTCAGGCTGTGTGCGCCCTCTTTCTAGCCGCGCTTGAGAATTTCCTCACATTTCTGCGTTTTTCCTTCATTCGCCATTTCACAGGAAAGGTTTTCTTCAAATTTTTCCTTTTAAATTATATTCGATTTTACACTATAAAGTATTTTATATTTCAAAAGTAACTCTCTCAATATTTCGATTTCCCATAGTTCATAATATTTAATATTGATTTCGAAATCAAATATTTCCTTTTTAAAATCTTCAAATGTAATATTTTCCATTTGAAAATGTGTTCATGAGTTGATGTGTTTCATCAAATATTTGATACTTTATTTTTGACTTTTCCAATATTTTCAAAGTAATAATATATAGTAAAAATCGTTTTATAAATTTACCCAGGTATTTTAAAATTCAATTTCCAAAATTACTCAAGGTAATATAAAATTGACTTCCTAAATCACTTTAGGCAATAATATTAAATTCAAATATTCTTATATATTTATATATTTTTATTATAGATTTATTTACTCCGTAATATATGAATATATATATATATATATTTAAATATTACTATTTAAATATATTTACATATATACATAAATATATTTAAGTAAAACTATAATATAAAATATATAAACATTTACATATTTAAATATTTACACTTATACGTATTAATTGTTACATATGTATATTGTGAGCCAGTCAACATACTTTCAATATACATGCATACGTATTCGTGTAAATATGATTATATGTAAATTCCAATCAAGTATTACTATTAACATCATTATTCCCAGGCAATAGGTAACGTGGGTATTTATATATATATGTATATCACTGTACGCAGTGTACACGTAAATGTATGTATACCATGTCGACATGTACGTATGGGCATATCCATCTGCCGAACATACGTATGTATTGACAATTATATACATACTCACTTGTCCTATTAACATATATCCATTCACGTTTTCCATATCATGGTCAAAGCACAGTAAGTCAGACAAATAAGTAATCATCACTTTTCAAAGCATAAAGAAGTAAACATAACTCCAAGCCTAAGTATGACTTATCTAGACCAACATAACTGACTTGGTTTCTTAGAGCCTATACTGACGTGTATGTATGCTCAATTTGGTAATCATTACTGTTTACCCGACCAAGTTCCTCCCTGAATGATATTTCTCCTCTGCTTGGAGGATTGGTCCTCTTTCCTGCACACCGTGACACAACAACGGAAGTCATATGCTCAAAACGAAGCAGAATACATGAAACATTTCAAAAGTTAGATTCTTCACAAATCAATAACCTTCTATTCTCAGCATGTGGTATTTCACCAAAGACAACATCAAATGAAACAACATTCATATTGAAAACAAGGTACAAGCATCTCATTAGTTCACCTCAGGAATTCACATTTACTCTATGGCTGATATGAGTAGAAATTGTAGCGTCGTTTGGGATGTAACAACCTCAAAAAATTAGGCGTCCTTGATTAAATTGATTTTCAGACACGACTTGGCCGTTTCACCATACTACCATTTGACGCTTCAAATGACTGCTGATGATGAACGGTGAACCCTGCTGACTGGCTAACAGGCTCACTGCATGACTAGAGGTATTCCGCATCCAACAAATATACGCAAGGCATCTGAAGCTGCATTAAGGACCCCAAAAGTAAGGGCACTCGTGGCCTGAAAAGGCTCAAACACCATTTGACAAAGTACAACTCTCAGCGAGATGCCCTGCCGACCTCTCTCGATATTGGGGCTGGGGAGTGACTGGTCCGCCTTTATGCATCAATCGCGTATGGATGACCTATAGAGATGTCTTTGGAGTGTGAAGCAAAAGAAAGCGCTAAGACCTCAAAGGAAGCGATAACCTTTTCAATTAAAATATATACAATCGGACAACCATTTTCAAGCTGTCTGTTTTTCAATATTTGCAAAGACCTATACAGATAAGCGTTGCTAAATCGGTACGTATTTGGGCTCGTTGAGCAGTGGAGTAATTCCTCTAAAGTCTGCGTGAAGACTTGAAAGCTAAACTACTGACGGGCCCTAAAAGTTTGCATTTTATTGGCCTACAAAGGCTACAGTGTATGTTTCATGTTTCTCCACCCTCTGATTTAGGTGCCTGGTAGAATCTCTGCCACGATCTCTCAGAATATTAGACTGACAGTCTGACTGGTGCGTTGCGAAGCCGGACTAAAGTAGCAAAGATCTCAGGAAGACCTCATCTGCAAACTCATCCATCTTAGGGGTCATTCTGAAGGGTGCCCCTAAGCTGCAAGGGCACAATTTTGTCATCTGAGAACTTTTTGTGATGTGAAGCCTCCTCGTAACCTCATCTTTTAACCTTGACTGCCGGAGCTTTGGGTCTCGGATGTCTGCATTCGATAGCTCATCGAATAGCCAGACCAATTAGGAAGAGATTAAATGCATCAGCAATCAGGAATAACAGAATTTGGACCTCCATTAAGAAGGGCGCCCCTGGGCTACAGGGGCACAAAAGCTGAAGAGTGACAAGCTTTTACAATTTGCAACCTCTGGAATCCTCAACTTCTGACGTCAGTCACCGGAGCTATAGACCTTGGATAACCTCGCTGGATAGCTCATCGGATAACTGGAGTAATTCTAAAGAGATTGACTATGTTTATGAGCACATGTCACAAAACCTGGGCCTTAAAGGAGAAGGGCGCCCCTGGGCTACAAGGGCGCAATTTTGCTTTTACCTGAAAAATCTTCATAAATTTGACCACTGAAATCTTCGTCTTGGTCACTGAAATGACCATGCAAATGTATAATTGTCGTCATGAAATGCTCCTCCATCGTGAAATACCTCGTTCTGAGTCCCCGATTCAGGTTCTGATCAACAGGTCTTGCCTTTGATTGACACAACACTGACCAAACTCCATGCTTGATATTGCCCAAAAATTGTATTTGACATCATTTTAGCAAGGTTTAGACTCTTTTAAGCAAAATGCCTTAATGAAACAAATTTTTTGGTTTGGGTACAACATCTACTAAGGAAAATAAGTCAAAATTGAAGCTTTTACCAATCTGATATGAAACTGCAGCGTTCAGAAATCTCAAACCAGCAAAACTCAAATCACATCAAAATGCTCATAACTTCATCTAGACACCTCTGAATGATGTGAAACCAATTGCAATGGATGCCAAAGAGAGGGGCGACCAAGTTCAAGCCATCAAACATCACCAAACAGTCCAGAAATATTTGTCACATTTCACAAGGAAGCCAAGGAGGAAGTACGACCCTCAAGGAGAAGGGCAACCAGCATTAAAAATCACCATCTTCATTGAATAATCTGAAACTATGCAAGGTGAGGCGCCCAAGGTAAACTCAATCATTGGTCCAATACCCAAAATTAGCAAAAAATCACCAATAGAGCAACAAGCCAAAATGTGCTTCAGCCAAGCACTCAACCAACAATGTCAAAATTGAGAAAACACACCACAAACTTCAGAAAACATCAAAAGTAATCATCTTCAATATGCTCAATCTGCTCTTCAGTGTAAAGAACAGTCTCAAACTTAGTTAGGTGCTATCTTGCAAGCACGAAACTAAGGGCGCTAGGAGGTATGCATTCCTCGAAGCAATGGTTTGTAGAAATTTTGGCAGCACTTCGTTGTATTTGCAAATGGATACCCTCAAATGAAGGCCAAGGCTCATATTTATAACTTCTCCAAATTCAAATCTCATTCCGTCCAATTAGGGCGCCCAATATGACATCCAAATTTACCTTTATCAATTTACATTTGAGTTTCAATTAGCTCCTCAAGCCAAGTCGTCCATTTTGAAGAAGACACAACATTTATTAAAATGCAAATAAAGCATAAAGTGGGCGCCCACTTTATTAAGTGAAAAATACATTATAAGCAACTTAAATATTTCCCCTCAAGAAGTCGTCCATTTTTGCATATGATATATTTTCACTTAAAACATCTTGTTCCATCAAATATTAGATTTATCAAAACGAGCTCCACAAAAGTTGGAGACCCAACTGAATATACTGCCCTGCCAAATATAGCCGAAGTACCAAACTGTTGAAACACTGCCAGAAATAGCACTGCTAAAAATAACATTTACTATAAATAGCATACTGCTAAAAATAGTAAGTGACTTCAAATGCATTTTAACCACAAATTGAGCAGCCGTCGTAACTTACTAAAAATAGTAAGTCCGGAAAAATTACCTGATGCAGTTGCATGTCATACCACTACGAAGCTCTCTGAAAACCGAAAAAGAATCCAAAAACCAAACTGCAAAACTCTAACATGCAAACCCCTGAATCCACAAAAAGAATCCGCCAAGCAGTTGGTAACCCTAATTCCCACTTCCGATTAGCCTACGGGCCTCTGGGATAGGCTAATGGTCAACTGAAAGAATCACTGTTGAGAAGGGGACATTACAGTTACCATCCATCAATTCGCATGCAAAAGCGTTATAGGAATACTCAACTAGGAGATTAGCCTTCCAATCAGTTGAAATCTTTGTCAAGGAACAAATAGCGGGTTTTTTAGAAGCGAATCTGCAACAATATTGTTCTTTCCCTTCACATATTCTATATCAAAATCATATACTTATATTTTCTCACCCACTTTTGTTGTCTCTCGTTCAAATCCTTTTGCTCCAAGAAGTATTTCAGGTTGTTGTGATATGTTCGTACAACAAATTTTCCAGCTACCAAGTATTGTTTGAACTTTGCCAATACATGCATGATGGCAAGCATCTCCTTATCGTAGATGGAGTATAATCTCTTCACATCTCAGAGCTTCCTGCTCTCATATACAATGGGGTGCTTGTTTTGCATCAATAATGCCCCAATCCCCTCACCTGAAGCATCACACTCCAAAACAAAAGGTTGAGAGAAATCAGGTAACACCAACATAGGACAAATACTCATTACCTCCTTAAGTCTGTCAAATGTACGTTGAGCCTCATTTGACCACTTGAAAACTCCTTTTTTTGTAAGATTAGTGAGAGGTGCACCAAGCTTTGAGAACCCCTTCAAAAATTTCTTGTAGTAGCTACAAAGGCCATAGAATCCCCTCAACTCTGTCAATGTCTTTGGTGGGGGCGAATCCAGAATGGCCTAAATCTTCTCTTGATGAACCTAGACTCCATTTGCGCTAATCACATGCCGCAAATAAAGAATCTTTGTCAACCCAAATTTACACTTAGAAGCTTTTGCAAATAGTGATTGTGACTTCATTATGCCTGTCACCTCATCCAGATGTCTAATATGGTCCTCCCAAGTCTTGCTATAAATGAGAATATCATCGAAGAATACCAAAAGAAATTTCCGCAATTGCTTGTTGAAGATGTGATTCATGCAAGATTGAAGGTGGTGGGAGCATTGGTCAAACTGAATGGCATGACAAGAAACTCGTAGTGCCCATAATGACACCTAAATGCTGTCTTGTATATATCTTGTTCCCTTTGTTGGAGTTAAATTGGCACCTACCTACAGATTAACAGTTATACTTGTTCAACTATTCAAATGTTTTGCAACGCCGTTATTTAAGAGGAGAAGTCCCTCTGTAGAATCGTGGAAAGGGAAACTAAAAGTTCCTATCTTTTTAATAGCCGTGCAGGAATTGCACAACTTTATGCGTAGCTAAGCTTTTTTCTCTGGTTCTGCAGATCCTCAGCTTCCGACTAACTTAAACTTTATATGTCCAATAACTTCCAAGGTAAAACCGAGGCATGAGGGTAAAGAGGAATGGGATGGTTGGATCACGAATTAAAGCGTCTCTCACGAGAATGTTCACGGCAGGAGCTCGAACTCTGGACTATGCAGGATAAAAGGTTAGGTACAACGAAGCAAAGCATCATCACGGTAAACTAGATCTGAGACCGGCCAAGGAGGAGGGACTCCTATCCGAGGTATGGGCTAGGAAATAGTTCACGAGAAACAACAAAATTTACGATGCCTTGGCCGACTAGCTTGCTAAGGAGGAGGGACTCCTATCCGAAGTATAGCTTGAAAGTCAATACATTAAACAACATCAAACGATAACTGTCAATAACAAATATCCAAGGAGGAGGGGCTCCTATCCGAGGAGGGAAATGAAACAACAAGCTATTTAGATACAAGACTTAGACATAACTCAAATAAGATGATCAAAATGCAAGCGCCTTCTGATATTTTTCTTCAATGCTTCATCAACGAATTACAAAAGTTGGGAAAGGCAAAGGCACGAAATCATGCATAGTTACAATCAACCAACGAACTCTCATCCAAGAGTGAACAAGTATCCGCTTTCAAAGCTGTTGGCAACAATGGCGCAGCAATTTTGCATAGCAAGTTAAACAAATAATGAGCCCAAGGCTCTTATTTATAGAACTCAAAGGAGTGGGCAACCCCAAAATCTCCTTGAGTTAACAATGAGTTCTTGCCAATCAATTAGCAAGATTTATTCCTAAAAAGGGGGAACAAGCAGTTAACTGGAAAACTACTTCAGTTAACTGAAAATCAACAAAGAGTCAATTGGAAACTACTTCAGTTGACTGAAAGTAAACTAAAGGTAAACTTTAATGAAAGTATCCCTCCAAAATAGACATCCACATTTAGTGGAGATCTAAGATCCATAAATCATGGAAGTCAAATAGACATCCTTAATCAGTGGGATCTGACAATGCATGATTTAAGGAAAGTGGAATTAAACTTGGAAAGAAGCATCAAGTTAACTCCAACTACATTTAATAGCATCTTGAGTTGACTTGGAAAGAAGCATCAAGTCAAACTCAAGTCTCATAAATGCCACTTGGAGGGGGTATGGCGTCCTTCTTTGGTGCATTTATAATTCACCACTAATCAGCAGTGTCTCTATCCATTGATTGACTTCATCAGCTTCTGGGGAATTAATGCTTTGTAGAATGATGACGTGGCGTCGTAGCATGACCTCACCCATTGTGAGCTGATTTTCGAAGTCCATACACTGAGATGCTGCCTCTTCAATCTTGGTTGATAAAGCTGCTACCTTAGCCAGCTTGCAACCATCTGGATCATCAAGAAAGGTACTACGGATGACATCCCTGAACTGGTTCTGTATAGTAACCATCTCGACGTATTCTCCTCCCTCACGCTGATATTCCATGCAAGGGAAAGATATCACCAACATTCTTGCGAAGTTGATAATAGTGGCAACTACCCGTCTGTAATCAATCAATTCTACTGAATGAGCGTCATAGGCTTTCACCTTGTACGCCAATTGTTCCTTCCAAGCAAAAAGATGTTGCTTGTTTTCCTCAGAGTATGCTGATTGATATGCCAATTGCAAATCTGCAATTGTGCTTTCGTCTTCAAGCCTCCTTTCTGCAATCCTTTGTTCTGACTGCTGGATCTCTGCACGAAGTCCATGTGCTCTATCCCGTAACTGGTATAGGTTTGCCAGTATACATCTACCTTTGAGAACAAACTCTTCCACTTGATCTCTCAAGTGTTTGCCGAATGTTATCAATTGCCGATGATTTTGTTCGGCGAGGAGGTCTAGTAGTCCTGCTGGTAGGGCTGAGACGTTGGGTGTGCCATGTATCAAGCTGGTTATGTAAGACCTCGGTTTCTGATTTTCAGCCTTTAAGGCTGCCTTTTCTTTACCATCCTTTGCCATCCTTTCTTGTGCGCTCACCGAAGCTATTCCAAGAAGGTCTGCCTCCACCTGTCGTGTAGTCTTCCCGAGGTTAAGTTGAGACAAAGTGTAGTCTTCTACTTGGACCTCGTGTATGCTTTTCTCTACTGGTGGAGCGGCAGTCTCTATGATGATCTCACACTCTGCATTCCTTTCTATGTGAACTTGTTTCTTTAACCTCTTCGCCGACGTGTCTTGTGGGACGTGGTTGAATTCGGTAAAGTCAAGTTCATACGAGGGTTTTTCCCTCTTTCTTCCTAGGAAGCCTTCAAGCCAAATAGAATCTCGGCGAACTTCACTAGGAGGGATGTGAGGTCCTTGAATGCTAGATGTGTGAGACTGTGCTGGAGCAATGTCTCTCGGTGGCGAATCCAAGTCGATGAGGACTTGTGTCTGCTGTGATACTGGAGATATTGGCGGCTCTGCTTCCATAATAGGCACCGTTTCTGCTGCTGCTTCTACTATTGTTATACGCCGTTGAAACGACCAGCTGGTTCTTCAACAACTACTGCTGCTGGTTCCTCTGTGATAACTTCTGCTGAATCAGGGATAACAGTCTCTACTCTTTGTTCTGGGGCAGCAATACCCATGATTATGTCAGGACTATGTGTGGCTTTCTCAACTGGTGTCCTCTGTGTTCTTGGTTTTGACATCCTCATCCCCTGGGGAGGATTGCACCATTGTTTCTGTCTAGGTTTCCTTCTTGAAGTGGAAGGTGGTGTAGACTGAACCTGTGGCGGCTCTGTTCTGTGAGGTATCACCTTCCTTGATTTCTTGCTGTCGAGATAGAGTTGGCTATTTCTAACCACTCTACTCGTTCTTTCTTCTATAGATGTGTCTTCTTTGGCATACCAATCCACTCTTGGGAGCGGTTGGGAGTCAACTGAATCTGCGAAGAATGAGGGGAGAGTGACTTCCCCTTCATCATCGGACAGGCCCTCGATGTCTGCTGACATAAAATCACCAATTTGTGAGAGTCTGAACCTGCTGTAGTTCCTTCTTCGCACTTCATACTCGTCTTTGCAATTTACCCAATAATCTTCCATAGAAGACTTATGTGACGAGTGTTGCTCGAGGTGTGCTGCATAGAGTCCTCTGGGATCATAGGATCTTCTATCAATGAGATACTTGAGGTTAAACCTCACTGTTTCCTGACTCATCATCTTAGCATCTGCTGCGAATCCACATCTATATAGCCCCATCTCAATAGGAAAGTTAACAGTTGTCTTCCTCTTCAAGCGCAAGTAGGCATGAACCTCGGACAACTGTCTCAGGAATTCCATGAAGACTACCCTATCTGAAGGGTATCTTGGTAGCATGGCGGGGTGGCCAATGTAGCCATACACGCGTATGTAGGAGAACGTAGGGAATTGGATGAACCAATCCGCCCAATCCGCCATTGCCTCTCTGGCTGTCTGTGAAATACGCATGTGCATCTCATGGTTAAGCTCACGTATTGTGTGCATAATGAAGTTATCACTCGTTCTCTTGAAGTGTCGCTCCGCTTGAGTAAACTCAAGACGTGCGAAATGTTCGTGAACCTTCTGCACACCTAAGGTTCCCACATTGTTCAATAACCTGAATTCACCTTGGAAGGCTATCAAGTATACTAGGTAAGAGCACATGTGGAACCTATGAGCTTCCAGATACCCAGTGATTTGTCGGTGGAGTGTGTCACTAATCAAAGTGGCCCAGTCATAATATTCCCTCTTGCCAATGATTTTAGCAATGATATAGTACATCCATGGCTAGAATTGACGACCATCTTCTTCTCCAGTGATTCTATTGAGTAGAGTGATTAACACTGCGTACTCATCTTTACATTCTCGTCCCAACGACTTAGGCAAGCTTTCCTTTGTCACTTTTAGCCATTTTTCAGCCATTACCTTTTGACATTTGTCCTTAGCTGTCTCAAATGCCTTCTCACATTCCGTCAGCGATATGAAAGCACTGCTGTTGGGACATGATGGAATATCAAACTTTTCGTTCCGTATCACGAGGGCTTTAGGCGCAAAAGAGATTCTTCCATCTGCTGCTCACGATTTCTCACGGTGGTAGGATTTGTGTGCGGAACAGCGATTACAAGCTCACGGCTTCTGTAGTGTGATGGGAATTGATGTGACTATACAACAATCAGGATTTGCTTCCGTATTACGCAGTATGATTTGGTTGTACCTTCGTACTCCAAATCAACCACTTTGGATTACGCCAGGTGTAAATTTATTGTCAAGCTGTTTTCAAAATGCCAATCATGGAGTAAAGACCCGTCTTGGTCACAAAGCGTATTGTACCTAAGTCTTGCATCTTGAAAAACTTAAAGATTATTGTAATCTTGAACTTGTTGGATGATTTTTGACCGCCGAAATAAGCGCCTCGCATTTTCGGAAAAATCGGCATGGAACAGTTAGTGCTTCAATGTAGAACAAGCCGGTTGCTCGAGAGAATTTGGATTGTAGAAACTTTTTCGGAAAAACCCCCAAAAATAGGGGCAGCAAGTTTGCTGATTTTGGAAAATTTGTCGAGATGGGTTTCTCTGAAAAATAATGCTGAATCAACCCAGTTGATCTGATCTGATATAGCCTATTGCTTTTTCTGTCAAATGCAAGAAAACCTAAGACCAGAAGAGAGGAAATAGACAGAAGGTGGATTGGAAGTTTTATCTGATTTCCTGAAAAAATCTATCTCTGGATCCAATCCTCAAAATAGCAATCCTCTTCTGCTTCAGATCTGCAAGAAAAATTGAAGAACGAATGAAAACCTTGTTCGGATCTATCAATGGCGTCCTTGAGAGCTTGTGGCTGATCTTGATCTCTTAACCTGCAATGAAATAATGAAATGGGACGCCTTCACCTTGAATATATATGTTTAAGCTTCAGATCCACAAATTTGGGGACCTAACTCAAGCTCAAAAGGTGATTTTGGCTTGATCTAAAGTTGAAAAGGTGATTTCCACCAATCGTGGAGCGTTTTAGCCAACTTTAACTCAAAAAGCTCTTGACTTTAGTCAACAATTTACCCTTGACTTCTTTAGGCGTCCCTTTTGGTTTCTTGCTGATTTTTAAATATTTATTCTCCTGAAAGCCCTCCGTTTGATCCTGAATCTAGCGTTGTCTGTTGATCCTGAGATGTCGCGGACACATTCACTGCGGAGCTGGATCCAAACTGGAAAGAAGTGCCTGGGAGACATGATGATGAAAAGCTGAGTTTAGGGCTTCAAAAGGATGGGCGCCTTTTCCAAGGAAAGGCGCTTTTGCTAATGCCTTAGTGAATTTTCAAACTTCGTTCTTCAGCCTTTTGAAATGACCTCTTGTGCTTTGATCTGGATTTCTCGTTGATCAGAGAGTCAGATGATTTCGCTTGATGCTTCATCAGGTACCCAGCTCTGTTCTGTCACGAATGACTGACTTCAGAAAACCTGGATCTTATTTTAGGGTTCCTTTATTCAAGGGCGCCCCTCCTTGAAAAGGGCGCTTTTACCTTTTGGCCTGATCATCTTCATCTGAAAAGTTGTCTACTTTGATCTGGGTTATCCGTTGAATGCTTCGTCAGATGTCGGTGCTTGCAGTTGCGTTTCCGAGATCTACTTGGGCTGAGAAAGTTATCCTGGGAAACCTTTTGTCATTTATCAACATCTGCTTGTCAAGAAAGAAGGGCGCCTTTCTTTTGGAAAGGCTCTTTTTCCTTAGAACTTCGCCGTTAACTGTGGTTTTCTGATATTTCCTCAACTGCCTCTTTTTGCTTCGTCAGCAGTTGCTAGTGATCTATTCATCGGATGATCTGGATGTTTGTTTCACTGTTGAGTCAGTAATCAAACGTCGAGAATGACTGCTTTGGATGATCTTACTGACTGCATTTGACCCTCAAAGATCATGGGCGCCCCTGCTTGAAAAAGGCTCTTTTCAACTTTTTGAGTTTTCTCCTTCGTAACGTTTCCAAAGTTAGTCAAATTTTGACCTTTTTCATTTTCAGGAATCTCCTTCATCAAACAGCATCATTTTTGACCTTTTCCGCCATGGTTGCGTCGTTGAAGCTTTTGGAATTTAACTTTCAGCACCTGGTACTGGCCAATCTTCCATTAATGGCTGCAGAGGTTCTAACGTTGTTCCTGAAAAATAGAAATAGACCCACCAGAGTAAAACATGTCTTTTGATGATTCTGACTTGACCAATGTGATCGTGAAGTCTTTTAATCCTATCAAAATCATTTTCGAATATTTCTGGGAAGGTCCTATTTTCAGGGGTTTCCCTGAAAATAGGGGCGAAAAACCCTAATTTTCAAATTTTCAGAATTTTGCACGTGTGTTCTTTGACAGAAACCCACCAAGATTCTATGATTGGTTTGACCTAAAATTGACTTAACATGGCATTTTAACAAGATTTAGCTCAATTTATACAAAATGCCAAAAAATTAATTTTGGGTACAACATTCCCTCACTCTAATCTGATGCTATCCGGATATGAGATCAATCTTCGAAAAGTATACAACCCCATGTAGCCCATCTAACAACTCATCGATCTTGGGGATAGGATTCTTGTTTTTATTTGTCTTTTTATTTAGTGCACGGTTGTCAATGCACATCCATATAGTCCCATCCTCCTTCTTCACCAGAACAATTGAAGAAGCAAAGGGACTCGAGCTAGGCTGTATATGACTCATATACAATAACTTCTTAGTCGCTTTTTCTATCTCCTCAAATGTTTTTGGATGTCGATAAGGAGTGGTGATGACGGGCTTAAAGCCCTCCTCTAGTTCAATCACATGCTCGAAACCCTTGTTAGGAGGTCTCCTAGGAGGAATCTCACTGAAAACCAAACTGTTCTTGTCCAACACAGATTGAATCTTCACTTGATGCTGTCCATTGTTATCTGAAGGGGCCTTAGATGAAATCAAACATTGGGCTGCCCATGCAACATCTCCATGCCTAAATATGCTCTCCATCCTCTTCATTGATACGATCCTTGGTGCACCATTGGACATACCTCTTAGAACTTTACCATTGCTTTGAACTTCAACTGCATGGTCTTAAAATTTTGTGAATATTTCCCCAATGAGTGAAGCCACTGGATGCCCAAAATGGCAGTGGTATCACCAAGATCCACCACATAAAAGTCATTTGTAATGCCTAGAGCAATATTCAGCTGTGGAACCCATTTAGTGCAAGACATATTGAAACCATTTGCCACTACAACATTAAAGCCCTCAAAGTCCTCTTTCTGGATACCTCTGTTAGTCACCAAGGCTGAGTCAATAAAATTGTGAATAGCCCCACTATCAATCAAAATTGTAACTTGCTGCCCTAAAGAACCCCACAAACTCTGAAATAGTTATATCTAGGAGTGCTAGAGAATGTAGCTGTCATGCCCTTGAAATTTGAAATGCAAATAAATTAAATAATAAAATATAAATGACCATATAAAGATTAAAAATATAAAAATAAATATAAACAATTTAATATTATCATAATTATAATTATTACAATATAATAATATAAAATATATATATATATATATAAAATGAAATATGTTAAATAAGGAAACATACAATATACTAGTACAAACATAAATAATATATATATTAGCAAAGACAAGGAATGGCAGCGATTCATTACTAAGGGCAGCGATTGATAATAAATAATAAGGTAGCAGTTAACAAAGCACAATGGGTTAAAAATAAATAAAAGGCAGACTTTATACTAATAAAGGCAACAATTATTCCAGATTAAGTGCAGCGCTTCATTAAAAGAAAGGAGGGCAGACTTTAGGCAGCGATTATCTCTTAAGAAAGAGACATGTCCTTTCTAAAGGATATCAGCTTTCAAAGTGATGTGTCTCCCCATTCAAATATGGAGATATAAAGGACATTGAGGATGGGAAAAAGTAGAAAAAAAATAAGGCAGAAATAAGAAAGAGGTCCGCACTCAGAGAGCAGCAACAGTAGATATCATTGAATAAAAGGAAATAGAAATCTGTACCTTCTAAATTAGAAATAATTAATTGTTTGGCATGTTGGTGTTTCAATTAGCACCTTTGGAGTGCTTATTAGAAACGGACAACTATGCACAGTGTGTAGTAACTGCTCTTCAAATTAGGAGTGGAAGGTCCCTCTTTTTGCTGATGTTTGCATAAAAATTAAAGTAAACTAATGTTCCTATCTTTTTACTCAGCGGCAGGGCACAAGGGTGCATAAAGCACAATGCGTTGCAGTTAAGGTTTTCTCTAGTTTCTGCAGATCTTAACTACAACTAAGCTAACTTTTAATCTATCCTATCTCCTCTAGATAAACAGAGCAAGAGGGCACAGGAGCAGGAATGGGATGGTTGGATCACTTGGGCCGACTGTCTCTTAGAATGTGTTCGAAGGTTCTGAACTTTTAGATCTGCGCTGGAATAAGGTCTTATGCAAGCAAACACTCGTACGGTAAGTTGAATCTTAGGATTCCCAAGGAGGAGGAACCCCTGTCCGAGGTGTAGGCTGAGGTGCAGCTTACTAGAAACAACAAATAACGATGAACTGGATAGTAGGATTCCCGAGGAGGTGACAACACCTGTCCAAGATGTAGGCTGAAATCTAGATCTTTAAATAACATCAAACAATAACCATTAATCACAAAATTCCCAAGGAGGCGACGACACCTGTCCAAGGGCAGATTGAAACAATAGATTATGAGAACAGATGTTGATAGACCTTGAAACTTTAGATCAAATTGTATATGCCTTTTGATTTATTTCTTCAATACTCACTCAACGCTTTACAAAGATTTGGGACAGCAAAGGTACGAAGTCATACACAATTGCTTATCAAACCAAACAACTCTCATCCAAGAGTGAACACTCTCATCCAAGAGTGAACAAATATTGACTTGCAAGCTTGATGGCACCATGGCGCAACAATTTTGTGTAGTAATAAGAGTTACAAAATAATGAGGAAAGACTCTTATTTATAGAAGCTCAAAGGAGTAGGCAACCCTAAAATCTCCTTAAGTTAACAATGAGTGCTTGCCAATCTGCAAGATTTATTCCTATGTCTATAAGTAGGTAACCTAGCAATTAACTGGAAATCTACTTCAGTTAACTGAAACTAAACTAAAAGAGAACTCCAAATACAAAAGTGCCTCCAAAATAGACATCCAAAAGTGCCTACAAAAGTGAGTAGAACAAGGAGTTTGGAATAAGGATGGGTGCTTATTTATGCAAAGTTTACCTAGAAAATCTGCATTGTCTATAATTATCCACACAACATTTTCCCCACTCACCTCGGCCAATACTTCCTCAAAAATCTCACAAAGGAAATCAACAATTTTTGTCTTTCTTGTAGCATCAATGGATTTCAGGAAAACTATATCATCTAAGGAAGAAAGAAAGAAATTAAGCAATGTCTTGTTCCTTCTATCTATTGAACTATCTATCAAGATGGAGCAACCCTTCCTTTATATCTCATGTTGCTTATCAATAGTGGCCATCACATTTACCACCTTTTCACTCAAAATTGAACCCTTTATCTTGTCATTATTAGGGGCTTTGAATCTTGCCCCAAAATCATTAACATATACTAGATTTTATCAATAAGGAGACTGTAAAAAAATATTCTAAAATCTGAATCCAAATTTAAAAAATCTGTAAATTTAAAAATTTAAGAGACAAATAAATAAAAAATATTTTAAAACAAAAAAAAGAATTAATTACCTATCTATGTGAAATAGAATGGAACAATAGAACCAAAAATTTGTGTTTGCACTCCTCACGAGGATCTTTTGTTCCTTGATATTTATCCTTATTCCAACTTATGCTTTGAAGTGATGAGTGGCAATTTGGAGTAGTGCATGGTACAACATATGAATCAATCCAAAACCACAAACTCCAGGTCCAACATTAGCATTGCCATTAGTGCTTGAAGATCTAGCGAATGGAGGAATCAAAGAAAAATAGTCTCCTTGAATTAATGGCAGCTCTTCTCTTTCCTTTTATTTAGTTGTTTTTTTTGGGTCAAACGCCTTCAATTGAGTTTGTAGCTAACACACAACATCAATAGGAACATTTGGGTACAAATTAACATCTTGGATTGCAATTTGTGCAAGCTGACACTTGAATCAATTAATGCTTTCTCTACTAATTTTAAAATTGCAAAATTTACAAACCAACTCCCCTTTCTTAACCATTGGGGTGACATGTTTCCAACAAGGTTCTTTTCTAACTAGGGCCAACATTAGAGCAATTTATAAATTTGAAGTACATTAATATAAAGTAAATGGAAAATTAATAAACATTAGGGTTTGTAGATAAACTAAGATTAAAAAAAACAAAAAATGTTGGAGTTTGTAGATAAAAAATTTGAAAATATAGTTAGGTTTTGTTCATAAAAAGAGAAAAAATAAAAAGTCCATCATGTCAAGAAAGAGAGGGAAAAATGAATCGTAATATTTTCCTTTTTTAATTTCTTGTGCCATTAATCTAAAGTAAAAAAAATAAACAAATGTAGAAGAAATGCCAAATGAAGAAAACAAATAGAAAAAGATTCAAAATAAGAATACACCTCTTCAATTAGTTCTAAATTGATGTTGGACTGCTCTAAATTAATGGTGGTTCTTCAGATTTATAGATAAAATATATAAAAATCAGAAAAAATAGTTAGGGTTTGTTCATAAAAGCAAATCAAAAGTAAAAAATTTATTATGATTAGAAAAAAGAGGGAAAAACGAGTCCTTTTCATTTTTTTTCTTTTTTATTTCTCATTCTATGAATCTAAAATAAAACAATTTAAACAAATGTAGAAGACATGCCAAATAAAAAAATAATACAAACAACAAAAATTAAAATAAGAAAATACATTTTCAATTAGTTTGAAATTGATGTTGGGCTGCTCCAAATTAATGGTGGCTCTTCAAAATGCACCATAGGCTCCTTTAGATGCACAAAGGACTGCTACAAATTTGCTCAACTTACATTCAATCAATGTATGCTTCCAATATGCCTGCCAGTTTTTCCTTCAATGAATTGTATTTTTAGCTTCAATGCCCTTTTTTCCTCCTTGCTTGTGCTTGCAAATGAAATGAATATCATTTTGAAGTGTCAGAGGTCATTTAAAGTGTTTTAGCCTTTAGGTTTTAGTGTTTTTAGTTTAATTTTTTCTTTTTTTCCCCAATTTTTCATCTAAATGTCATGATCAAGTCCATTTGATGGGACTTGTTGAGTTTGGTGATTTTGACCAGACTTATCGGTTACCCAGTTCCGAAGTCGAGATGTGATTGGTTCACCTCAAGACTCAACAAATTTGATGAAGTCCTATAATCATAGTACCATCCATGGATTCTTTGCATTACTAGATGGTGTAGTGAATGATGGGTCCATCACAGATTGCTTCTTTCTAATCCGAAATTCCCTCCAGAGCCCAATGTTAATGCATATATTGGAGTTGAGTTGCTTTCATCTTCTGAAACTGTCAAACTTTATTTGTAAAGCTTCTGAATTTTAAGTCTTTCTTCTCTAATAGGATACCTAAATTTGAAGTACCAATAATACCTCTAAGAACATGTTGGCTTTGTTTCAGATCATCATCTTTGGTTAGTCCAAAATCTTGGATAAATGCCTGCAACAAAAATTTATTTCAGGGTTTGTAATTGTGAGACAAATTAGGTTAACAAGTAACTAACATACCACTTCTCCTTAAATGTTTTTGATTCTTCTTCCTTTGAAAATGTGAGCTCAACTTCTGATATTATGGCAAGGGTAACAAGTCTTTTATTTCAAAAATGTCAGTCAACTATGTATTATGCTTCTACTGAGAAATGAAATTTTCTTTTGTCATACCTTCCTATCCTTTACCATCAATGTTGATACCAAATGAAGGCAATTAAGAAGCACAAGAAGTAGAAGAGCAGAGATCAAAAGCATACATATAGATTCAGGTAGTTGAGTAAACAGTTAATTCTATTTTAATCATTTACGTACCTTTCTACATAACTTTATTATGTTGCAACTAAATTACTATTGTAAAATAATTAGCAAACAGATTTATCTTGTTGCTATATCACAGCAAGAGGTCTGTTTGAAGGAATTGTTTTTCTTTTTTTTGTATTTAGATTTGTTGTCTAGAATGGTAACAATTTTAATCCTTTTTGATAAAGGTCTTTTTTTTTCTTGATTTCAGATGCTTCTTTCTCAGAATCGTTATATGGTTTACGAAGAAGACCTGTAGAAATTATTCAACAAAAGCAAGAAGCCAATAGTGCTAATGGACATGAGCTTAAATCATCTGGCCTAAGGAGGCATCAAAGAGTTCTTTCAGTTGTATTTTTGGTATGATCCTCTTCTTGATTGGATGTGCCTCCATAGTTGGACATTTTATTCAAGATCTTATAAGTTATGATAGGAGCAAATGAAATGTTACATGGAAAGTGTTGTTGGAATCATAATCTTAAAGACAAGGAGATGATAGTGCCTTAGAATGCCATTTAGTTGCTATGAAGGAGAGATTTTTAAACAGAAAAGCAAAGTTGTGTGGTTGGTCAAAATACTTTATCTTATAGCTATTGGAAAACTTGCATACGACTATCTTGTTGATCAACAAGATCTTTGGTTTCTCAAGAGTCTTCATTATCTTGATTGTTGATTTTTTTGTGGTCATCTTCAATTTCATTATTTTTGAGGAAAAGCACAATCTTATTAATCCTGTCATCAAAATTTTCTGTTACTAATGAAGTGGCAAGGTGAAGCTATTGTTGTCATGTAGAATATTGTGTTGATTATATCGTAGCAAGTTGATTGCGCTATTCCATGTTGTGCTATTAACTGCAAATCAGTAAACAATGCTTCTCTAGAGGTTCAAGCAACATAATCTTGTTTTTATTCTACCATTTAAATTTTTTCCTTAACCAACCTTCCCCACGCACTGCTCAAAAAATAGTTCACTTTTGTTCACTTAGATTTAAGTCGTCATGTATGGCTGTTGATATTTGTTTACTCTTGAGAAGACAATTAAGTGAAGGACATGGGACATTCATTGAAGGGAGACATATAGCATAGACACAATGTTAGCAACAGTAGAATCCATTCTGCTAAGCAACACGAATACTTGTGATCTCATACCTTGTGTTGATGTTATAGCAGCTTTGGGCTCCTCCTTCCAGCCTCGAGTCAAGACATGAAATTGCATATAGCCTATCGGCTATTTATTTTATTGAGATAATTAAAAGTGAAGAGGCACTTCACTTGGCAACAATGTAAATTCTAATTGGGTCGACCTTCCTTGTATTTCGCATCTTTTATTTGTAATTGTATTTTTCATATGTGGTCGACCTTGTACATGAAGAGGTGCGACCTCTCTCTCACTTTGTATTTATACAAGGTCATTTCTACCCATTCATAATTAAGCAAGTTCGATTCATTCCTTCATTCAAGTGCGAATTTCATTATAGAGCAGATTGCGAATTTCTTCAAGTGCATATTTCGATATCAAGGAAGAGCAGATTATTATCTATCTTTGCATCTAGAGTTGGTGCTGAATATTGGCCTTGTGATTGGCCTCATTGTAAAGTGAATTGTTGCCATTATTATATATATAAGAGATATCTTTTTTGCTGGGTTTTTCTCCCTCAAGTGGAGGGTTTTCCCAGGGTATATGCTGTGTTCATGTGTCTGATTTTAATTTAAATTTCTGCTTTTATATCTGATCATAAAATCAACATGGTGTTAGAGCGGGTTTAAGAAGATCGTGATCAGATTTATATAGCAGCGCTATCATCCTCTCTTATTCTCATTCTCTTGCATCTATCTTATCATCAAGATGGTGAACGGGTTCAAGATTGAAGATAGACTTGAGGGCACATCATACTTCACATCTTGGAAGTTTAGAGTCATGCTCGCTTTGGAAGAAAATGAGTTAGCTGAGTTCGTGGAGGGTGAAGTTCCCAAACCAACCGTTGAGAATGAGAAGCCTCAATGGAAGAGAAATGGCACTAAGGCGAAAAAGATGTTGGTTGATTCCGTGAAAGATCACAATGTGCCAATCATCTCCAAGTTGAAAACAACAAGAGATATGCTCAAGACCTTGGAGGAGATGTATGAGATCAACAACACAAGTCAAGCTTTTGCATTAAAGCAACATCTTCATCACATCAAGATGGTGAAAGGACATTCTGTCATCACATTCTTCATGAAGATCACCGAGCTGAGAGATCAGCTCTCTAGCATTGGGCATATTGTTGATAACAAGGATTTAACTATGTTGGCTCTTAATGGTCTTCCTCCATCTTGGGAGTCATTCATTTAAGGAATCAGTGCGAGATAAAAACTCCCTAAGTTTGATCGATTGAGAGCAGATTGTATTGAAGAAGAATCAAGGTTGGCTGTGAGAGGCATTGGTCAAAGCTCTACAAATGAAGACATTCGTGTTCTTGCTGCTCAATCCTCAAAGAAGAAAGGAAAAGATGGAAAGAAAGGGTACTTCAAGAGGAATAGAGATGAAGGGTCAGATGGTGCCCCTGCATTTAAGAAGAAGGACCTATCTCGCGTTCAATGTTTTAGATGTGACAAGTTTGGTGACTATGCAAAGGATTGCCCAACTAGGCCTAAGCAGCAGGCTTCATTTGCAGATGTGGGTGAGATCTCTCCACAGAAGGATACAAGTGAATTTCTATTCTATTCTGCTTTGTCAAGCAATGTGTCTACCGACATCAACACTTGGTTGATTGATAGTGGTGCCTCTTGCCACATCATTGGATTTAGAGAGCATCTATCTGATTTGGTGGAGAGAGATTCTAGTGTTCAAGTCATTATTGGTGATGATGCAAGTTATTTTGTGAAAGGTATTCGGACCTCCTCTCTTCACTTGGATTCTGGCATTTCCTTACAGTTGAGCGATGTTCTATTTGTTTCGGGTATCTAGTGGAACCTTGTCTCTATTTCAGCCTTGGAGGACAAGGGATATCAAGTTGCATTCTCCGAAGGAAAAGTTCTTGCATGGCCAAAGAACTCAAGTATCAAGACTGCTCGGGTGATTGGAGTTCGACATGAGTGTCTCTACAAACTTTGCACTCATCCACTTCAGGCTTTGTTGCATGATTCTTCAAGTTCATGTGAACTTTGGCATAGAAGACTTGCTTACCTTCACTTTCCAGCAGTATCAATCATGGAGAAGATGGTCACGAGCCTTCCTAAATTCAACCAGGAGCATGAAGGCACTTGTAGAGGTTGTGCTTTAGGTAAGAATACTAAAAAACCCTTTCATAGTAGTGAAAGTAGATCTAAATGCATTCTAGATCTTGTTCATTTTGATTTGTGTGGTCCAATGTCTGTTGCTTCTTTGAGTGGTTTCTTGTATTATGTAATTTTTATTGATGACTACTCTAGAAAGACTTGGATTTATTTCTTAAAGACTAAAGAATCTGAGGAAGTACTTGAGAGATTCAAGGAATTTAAAGCTCAGGTAGAGAACTTGTCTGGAAAGAGGATCAAAGTTCTAAGATCTGAAAATGGAGGAGAATACATCTCTGGAGGTTTTCGTAACTTTTGTGTTGAGGCAGGAATTAAGAGGGAGTTTTGTGTTCCCTACCATCCACAGCAAAATGGTGTTGCTGAAAGGAAGAACAGATCTATTGTAGAAGCAGCTAGAGCCATGATTCATGATCAAGATCTACAAACCTTCCTTTGGGCTGAAGCATCTAGGACAGCTGTGTATGTTCAGAATAGATGCCCTCACCGAATTTTGGAGAACATGACTCTCGAAGAAGCATTCATAGGGGTGAAGCCAGAAGTAAGTCATTTGAGGATCTTTGGTTGTCCAGTATATGTTCATGTACCTAAAGACAAAAGGACAAAGCTGGAACCGTCTGGCAAGAAGGGAATATTTGTGGGCTACAGTGAATCTTCAAAAGCCTACAGAGTGTACATTCCAGGTCAGAAATTGATTGAGATTAGCAGGGATGTTACATTTGAAGAAGATGTTGCATTCGAGAGGTCTAAAGGCATCCACATGGAGATAGACAATGAAGACCAAGAGTCTCCTCAGGATATGGAAGTTGACTGTACTCCTGAGATTCAGAGGGAGGCTACTGATCCTAAAGAATATGATGATCCAGTTGAGCCTTTGGAACTTAGTGATGGGCCTACAGACATTGTGATTGGTCGTAAGAGACCTCTTTGGGCCAGACAAACAATGCAGGAGGCAGAAAGGTTTGCAGCCCCGAGAGGAACTTTCATAAAAAGCAAGAGACCTCATAACTTTTCAAGCTATGTTGCTTTGATGAGTCAAATCATTGAGCCAGAGACTTCTAGTGTTGAGGAAGCTACTAGTCAGCAAGTATGGAAAGATGCTATGATTGAGGAGTATCAATCCATCCTCAGAAATGATGTTTGGGACATCGTACCTAGACCTGAAGGTAAATCTGTTGTATCTTCTAAGTGGCTCTTCAAGATCAAGCATGCGGCTGATGGGAGCATCGAGAAGTACAAGGCTAGGTTTGTGGCTAGAGGATTCTCTCAGAAAGACGGAGTAGACTATGAGGAAACCTTTGCTCCAGTTGCTCGTTATACATCCATGAGGACCATCATTGCTATTGCAACATCTAAGGGATGGAAGATACACCAGATGGACGTGAAGACAACATTTCTAAATGGTGTAATTGAGGAAGAGGTATATATTGAGCAACTTGATGGCTTTGAGGTTCATGGGAAGGAGTCTCATGTTTGCAGGCTGAAGAAGGCTTTGTATGGTCTTAAGCAGGCTCCTTGTGCTTGGTACAAAAGAATTGATCAATACCTGATGAGCTTGGGCTTCTCCAAGAATGATGCTGATTCAAACCTTTACTTCAAGGTAATTGATGGCGAAGCATTAATCTTGGTTCTCTATGTTGATGATTTAATTCTTATTGGAGAAGATCACCTCATTATCAAATGCAATAAGGAGTTAGCTTCTGAATTTGAAATGAAGGATCTTTGTCTCATGCACTACTTTCTTGGCTTAAAAGTATGGCAGAAGCCAGATGAGTTCATTATGAGTCAAGGCAAGTATACTATAGACATCTTGAAGAGATTTGGTATGATGGATTCCAAATCCATATCTACACCTATGGAAACCAATTTTCAGAAGCTTAAGGAGGTTGTAGCTAGTTCAGATCTGGTGGATCCTACTATGTACAGACAGTTGATTGGATCATTGATGTATCTAGTCAATACTAGACCAGATATTTGCTATGCACTGAGTGCACTTAGTCAATTCATGTGTGAACCAAGGCAATTACATCTAGTTGCAACAAAGCATATCTTGAGATACTTGCGTGGCACAGTTGGGTATGGCTTGAGATATTCTTCTAGTGTGGACTTGAAGCTGCATGGATATACTGATTCCGATTTTGCAGGGTGTGTCACTGATTGGAAGAGCACCTCTGGATGTTTCAGTTTGGGGTCTACGATGATCTCCTGGTGTAGCAGGAAGCAGTCTTTAGTGGCATTGAGCACTGCAGAGGCCGAGTATATTGCAGCTTGTGTGGCAGCTCGAGAAGCAGTGTGGCTTTGGAAGCTCCTTGCAGGACTGTTTGGACAATTGTTGGAGCCGACTGTCATTCATTGTGATAATCAAAGCTGTGTGAAGCTTTTTGTCAATCTAGTGTTTCATAACAAAACTAAACATGTTGAGATCAAATACCACTATATCAGAGATATGGTATTGAGGAAAGCAATCGAGTTGAAGTATATTAGCATTGATGAGCAGACGACAAACATTCTCACCAAGCCTCTTGCTAGAGTAAAGTTTGTTTACTTTCGAGACAAGTTTGGTATTGTGGAGAATGAAGCCCTAGCTGAGAAGGAGTCTCAGTATCAGTGATCTTCTGATTTGCTTTAATGCATTTCTCTCTGTAAGAGAGATTTGAGGTGTAAGCCCTTGTTTAATGCATCTTTCTCTGTGAGAGAAATTTGAGGTGAAAGCCCTTGTTTCCACCCTCTGGGAGTAGCCATGGTGGATGCCATGTGTGTGACTCCATGACTATATCACGTGAGAGAGTCCATGATCATTTTCTTGTACTTGTGCTTTTCACCCTTTGGGAGTAGCCATGGTGAACATCGCGATGAGGTGATGACATCACGTTGAGTGATTCTATGATGGGCACTTGTGCACATATGCCATACATGGGAGCAGTCATGATGGTTGATATCACGATGAGGTGATATGTTCCTTTTCCACATATGGGAGTAGCCATGGTGGTTGACATCACGATGAGGTGATGTGTCTTGTACAGCTGGAAGCATTCCTCCCTAGTTGAGAGGGAGTGTTGATGTTATAGTAGCTTCGGGCTCCTCCTTCCAGCCTCGAGCCAAGACATAAAATTGCATATAGACTATCGGCTATTTATTTTATTTAGATAATTAAAAGTGAAGAGGCGCTTAACTTGGCAACAATGTAAATTCTAATTGGGCCAACCTTCCTTGTATTTCACATCTTTTATTTGTTATTGTATTTTTCATATGTGACCAACCTTGTACATGAAGAGTTGCGACCTCTCTCTCACTTTGTATTTATACAAGGTCATTTCCATCCATTCATAATTAAGCAAGTTCGATTCATTCCTTCATTCAAGTGCGAATTTCATCATAGAGCAGATTGTGAATTTCTTCAAGTGCATATTTCGATATCAAGGAAGAGCAGATTATTATCTGTCTTTGTATCTAGAGTTGGTGCTGAATATTGGCCTTGTGATTGGCCTTATTGTAAAGTGAATTGTTGCCATTATTATATATATAAGAGAAATCTTTGTTGCTGGGTTTTTCTCCCTCAAGTGGAGGGTTTTCCCAGGGTATATGCTGTGTTCATGTGTCTGATTTTAAATTAAATTTCTGCTTTTATATCTGATCATAAAATCAAGACTTTGAAGTAGTACAGCTATGCATACTAATTGGAGGAAATGATGCAACTAAGTTTTCTAGAACTTCAAAAATGTATGTTCTCTCATTTCTAAGAATACATCCTAATATTTTCAAATTGGTTTGCCTTATAATTTATCAGAGAGGTCTATGGAATGAGGATGAAGATAAGTTAACATGAAATGCAAATTGAGGTAAGCATATATGCACGTAATGGTCACAAGATCACAACAGAAAAGGCTAAGGGAGTACTGATACTTGGGCCTGCACATGCTATAGTTCAAGTGGCAAAGCCATTCAAAGGGAAGAACTACAATGCCATGGCCAAATGAGTAATGATTTATTTATTTATTTTGAAATCAACTTATTGAATAGACCTGACAGTAATATGGACTTCAGATATATACAAATGGATCATAAACACAAGTGTGGCATGGGTTATTAGAGTCTCCTGTCAATACGTGACGTAACCAAGCTCTATGTTAAGGAAGGCTCCTAGATATCAATAAGAGAAGCGCCACACCGATCAAATCTTTGGCACAAACCAATCAGTTCCTATCAATTGGAGAATGACAAATGTGACTTATTAGATAAGGGACATTATGAATAATTTGCATGAAGTTCAGGTTCAACATAAAAAAGCATCATAATAGTGTCACTGATCTTCTCACAAAGTCAATTGTTGATCATACAAAACATAGATACAAGTTTAATCTTCTCAGAAAAGTTCAAGTTTTGGTGGTCTTAGAGATACCCACCACCAGTGAAGAGGGTAACCATAATTGACCTAACCTTGGTTAAAAGTTGGTCAAAGGGTAAAAAGCTCACCTCATAAATTATGAATATTATGGCAAGAAAAATAGGTTTTTATGGCATGAATGTTATTCCTAGTGTCCACATGCCTCTTTTTAATAGTTGGTTTGAATCGCTCATCTCTTTCATTCCCACCACAAATGCTATCCAAGTGGGTACAATGGCATTATTAATTGGCACATTGGCTATTCTCATCTGCTATCACACACCTTCATTCCTTCCAGCTCACATCCATTACATCAAAACCACTTAGCACAATCCCCTCTTCTTATCTATTCACAACTCTCAAACTACATATTAGAATCATGGGATGGCTCTTAATCCAACTAAAGAATCCCAACCTTGGTTAAAGGTTGGTCAAAAGGGTAAAAAACCTACTTCATAAAATAAAAATATCATGGCAAGAATAATGAGTTTGGTGGCATGAATGTTATTCCCAGTGTCCATGGTCTCTTTTTAATAGTTAGTTTGAATCGGTCATCTCTTTCATCCTCACCACAAACACCATCCTAGTGGATATGTTAACATTATTAATTGGTGCATCAACTGTTCTCATTGTCCATTCTCTTATCACAGATCTTCACTTTGCACATTGAAAATCAAAACCACGTACCACCATCCCCTCATTTTCCCTATTCACAACTCCCAAACTATATAGTAGAAAAGAACAAAGCAAGTAGGCACAACAAATAAATCCTTGAATCTACCTTTATCCTGTAACATTCCCAAGAATATTTACTCACATTTTAACCCCTTCACTTCATTCCAATTTACAAACCCCTTCGCCAAATCTTTAATCTTTCATAGTGAAATTAACTTGCCTAAATAGATTCACACCTCCATCATCTAGCAAATGCATTATTCCTCACATGTGAACTTTGCCCAAACCTCTTTTTCTTCAATCAAAATTCCCACAAAAGATAAGCAGATAAAATCAAAAAGCAGTCTTCGACCATTGAGCTCCACGCATGGCTGGGAGTCTGAAATGACTGCCCCCTAATTTTTTTTTATTTTGAAATTTTCTGTTTGCTGTTTTGATAAGTTCTGATGATATTTGCTTGATATTTCTATGAACCATTCAATGTTTCAACATGATATTGAATAGATAACATAAGAGCAGAAAATAACAATGATAAACAGGCTTGCAAAGACCAACTTTTAGTCTATAATACCCAGATTGCAAACAGAAATCTTTCTGAGTTTACAAGTATATCAGACCTCTCATTAAAAGCTAAAATCGAACTCAGGAAAGTTTATATCAGACCTGGAAACAATCGAACAGCAGCATAGAAGAATCCAACAAGGCGCTCCATGACCATTACTTCAATATTAGACTCAGCAATTATTTCCAGACCTTTAGATGCTCCAAACATGCAGAAAGAACTCCAGATTAGCCACGGACAGCACCATAAATATGGCAACAAACTCAATGCAAGATTGAACTGTGACATCCTTCTCTGGCCACCCTTAATATCAGAACCCTACTCCTGTACGTGGCTGCACAAGCTCTAGATACCCCAGGAGAGGCGCTGGCAGGGATGGAGCGGTTCAAGCTTTAGTTATCCAAACCCTTTCCAAATGAGAAGTTAAATACAGCTCTTGAGGCGCCCTGAAGAGAGTAACCATTGAACAAATACCCAGCAACACCTTTGTTCCTTCGATAATACTTTCAGACTGAAGGATAGTCTCCAAAAGGGCCGAACTCAACCTTGGGCGATTTGTTTAATTAAATCATTGAAAGCTCCAAAAAATCCAAGCCATATATCAATAGAGTCGCCTCAAGAAGGAGCTCTCAAAGAAACAATACCCAGATTGATAATAAATTGCTCCTCGAAGTTATGAGTAGAAACATGGTTTCCAGCTGAACAAAGAAGTACCCAGAAAATAGTAAAATCACCACAAAAATCCCATGTTCTTCACCCAAAATCAATTCCTTATCATCACAGGCCAAAACAAACAAATTTCACCTCAAAATATATTGAAAATCTTCATTACTAAACCCCTAAATCTGCAACTTGAAAGCACATATGAAGCTCCTGAAATGAAGCCTCCAAATCCCTTCTTGATACGGTCTTTCACACACGGGGAAAGGTGTCCCTGGAGAGGTTTTTCTTCTCAGCAAGTCAAAATCCAAGCCAGAGCCAAGCTCCCAGCCAGTCCTCCAAAAAAACTCAAACATCCCTAATGAAAAAAGCCTCCAAAATGAACTTTTAATAAGTTTTCTCCAGCAACCCTAGTTTGCCTCCAAAAATTCATTTGCTTTTGATTTAATTTAATTTTAAATTCTTTTCCCTCCATAGTTTGGGTGCCCAAATGAAATATTATAATATTTGGCTTTAAAAACAACTTCAAGTTATTAGACTAGGCGTCCATGGTCTAATTTTTAATTGAGTCCCCTTTTGTCCCCCTTTTAATTGAACATTATAAAGTCACTTTTAAAAACACATTTCCCAAAGTGCCTCAAATATTAAAATAATCTTCCAAAGTGACTTAATCCTCTGAATGTGCACATTGACTAGCTTGACTAGGGCTAGCCTGCCAAGATTGGTCAACCCTAATTGACTTACTATTTTTAGTAAGTTCCAAAAATAGTAAGTAATGCACCCTGAAACCTGAGCTGGAGAGAAACTGCGACGCTCAAGATGGCTCACCACTGATTGGAGTACTATACCAGCCCCCTTGCTAAAAATAACACTTACTAGAAATAGTAAGTGTTCCCCAAACAAACCCAACTGATGAAAGGTGTCGTGAAATGGGGACATTACAGAGTCACAAGGCATTTTCAGTCAGGGCCATTGATATTTGCACCAAGTCACTCCAAATGATTAATGTAGCATATTCATTTGAGTACTGGCACATGTGATTTTTCACAGATCCAATATGCATCTTTTAGATTATTAGTGCATCCAGGAAGAGCATTTTGATTTAACAATCAACTTGAACTCATAGGCCAAACAACTTGCTAAAGAGAATAGTTTGATGTCAAATTTGAGGTAAAGCTCGCTTGGCATATGGCTTGAGCACACTTTTTTGATCTTTATAAAATTAATCCCTGGGACTTCCTTCTTTGCAATTTGCATTACTCCAAGAGCATATTGATTGGTCTAGAAGAGGGTCTGCTAACAATCTCAATGAAATATGCTAACCAATTTTTTGCCACAATTTTTACACAATATCCAACACTTGGCCAATTTGATTAGCGTTAGCGCCAAAACCAAATCTCTATCAAAGTAACTCTAACCAAGAATGCGCCCTAAAACCACTGAAGGAAGAGGGGTGGGCATATGGTCAGAGGATCCCTAGGATCAAATAATTCAACAACAGAAATTGCTTACAACTGGAAGTGTAAAATAAACTCAATGCCAAGAATGTGCACGCAAAATCCCTTTGAAGGCGAGGTGCTAACATATGGCGGAGTAATTATTACAAACTAAAATAACTAGGCGGATAACCAGCCATAGGAAACTCCAACTACTAATTCATCCGTTGCGGCGGGCATCCACTCAAGAGTGGGGATTCACGACTTGACAGTGGGTGAGAAAAGCAAATACAAAGTAATTTTCCTCCTCACTGGCGGTAAACCATCCAGGGGTTATTGTATGTGAATTAGAAGCACGAGTAAATGCAAAATTAACAATGGTTGGATTAGTACTACTAATTCTCAACCTTACAATAAAAGAAATCTGCAAATTACAATGTGTTACAATGATAGAATGAAGCAAGGTGAGAGGAATGATTCTTGCAAGCTTTAAATAACTCAAATACTGAAAATTGAAGCCAAAAACTGAACTTATAACAATCTGATTACAAAAACTAGCAAACTGAAATTTTAAACCAGCAACTGTGAAATCAATGAAATGTTCATATCTCATTCAATATACCTCCGAATTGACTGAAACGAAGTGCAAAGGTCTTCTAGGAGGATGGCGCCCCAAATCAGATCATAAAACTACATCAAGGTATCCTTATTTATTTGGCACGAATTCCAATGGCAATCAAGAAGGTACAACCTGGCTGATAGGGCGATTTGGCTCTTAAAAATCAGATTCTTCACAATAAATTCTCATCTTTTATGAGAAGGGTCGTGTTGACGTGGTTTTTGCGACTACACCAACATAGAATAAAGTTGCCAACGGCTACTCTATCCTCTCTTGAACAAAGTTTCCTGCATGCTAAGATTGCGAGATAGATCATACATTTAACTCCAAGGTTCCTTCATGCAATAGAATACCCTCAGTTGGCTCGATGTGTTTTGCTGGTATTTCAAGGGGACTTACACAATTGTTCGACAGCTGACAACAAACAGTAGATTGAGGGCTTTCGCGTGGTTCGAATGATTTGGCAAGTGAGCATAAGTTTCCTAATTCTAACCAGGAATGAATTGAATTTAAAAGAGTGTAGGGCCTAAGAAGTTTACGTTCTATCTAAGGACGGGATGTGGGATCAATCTTGACAGACTTTGACCAGACTCTGCTTCGCCTCACGTTGGACAACTTACACAAAGTCGGTGCAATCTTCAAGGGAGTGACAAGAGATTTTCAAATTATAATTCAACATATAAGTACCATCAGAACGACGCATACACATACATGAATCACAATCGAAGTTAAGTTTATAAATTTTTCCAGTCGACCACACAAGGCAAACTTGCCGTCAACAAGCTGCTAGTGGTATGGATAAAATGAAGTTGCCTTGATTAACTCCACAAGTCCACAACTAACATCTACTAGCATGAAAATGAAAACTACTCTACTTTAAGTTACTTGAAGTTGAAGGGATGAAGAAATCTTGCTAGCTACTTATAACAAAGATGAATTCACCATTCAATGAAAGATCTTTTATTACAATAGTTTTTCGCAACAATCTCTTACAAAGTTTTCAAAGGAAAACTTTCCTTCTTCTTCAAACTACGCTATGCTAAGATATTACAACTAAAGTGTCTTTGCTCTACTCTCTACTCTGATCTCTAAGCTCTGCTTCTACTAAAATACAAATGAGGGGGACTCCCCCTTTTATAGCTGGCCAAGTCCAAAGGACGGCTCAGATTACAATTGGCTGGATGGCCCAGATTGTGCCACCTCAGCCCTAAACAAGATTCGCCCTAAAAACCACCACCAAGAGGAGTGGGGTAATAAATGAGCCATTAATGTCCATCATCCTTCTAGAAGATTCCCGTTTGTAGACGCGTTCACACTATTCTCGATCTTCTTCTTGACGTCGTTCTTCAACTTTGCTTGAGCTTCCATTCTTTTCTCCATCTTGAGTTTTGAAAACATTTCTTCCCAACACTTAGCCATTTTCTTGCAACTTTTCTTCCTTTGAGGTTGAAATGTCATTTTGGATTACTTTCCTCATC
>VDFB02122071.1:0-14129 GCA_007258455.2 Sequoia sempervirens
ATCTATAGTGATTTTTTTTAATTGTTTAAAGCCCATAGAATCACAACATTTTATTTTCATTGTTTAACTGCAATAATATCTTTGACACCTTTTATATAGATTATCTTAAAGATATATATACTAGTTCCATATTACAATCCAAAGTCTCTGAACAATGGAGATCAGTAGGTTAGGTTATGTAAGAATTTAGTAGAAAAAAAAAAACAGAAGTTTTATACGATTCCTCCATGGATGGTTATTTTCCTTTATCTACTTTTATACAGTTCAAGGGCTTGAAAACCAGAGACTGAGTCACAGTACTGTGCATTGGCAAGTAGAAAATTATCTAATTAAACTGGACGAAAGATTATCCAGATTCTTTTGCAGAGTAAATTTTCTGAAAACAAGATAAAGAAAACAGATCTGAATTTGGCAAACTTGGAAAAGGCAGATAGTCTGCATGTTTTTTATCATACAGAAAATACTTCATAAATCTTTCTAAAAAATGATTCAAAAGATTTCTATAAATAGGTAGTTCAAATGAAAACCAACATCAAGTTAATACATGTACTGAATTACGATATATAGTAAAATAGTGTGCATATAATGTGGAGAAGACACTGCCTAAATTAATAGAAGTGCAGTGTTGCACTAGAGGAATAATCTGACAAGTTTACAGCCAAAAATGTTGGTTATATATCTTCACTCTAAAAATTCTAATGCCCAGGTGTAAAACTAGTATAGATGTAATCAGTGTGATAGAACTCTTCATCTTCACAAGTTTCTTTTCCACCCATGGATTGGCATTTGGTTTCCTTGTTGGTATGCTCTGAAACCTGCAATTTCACAGAGATCAGTCAAGTGGGTTTATCAACCTTAACTAAGCATATGCCAAGATTTTTTTACCATTAACTGACATGTTAACAATTTTATAGAAATAAATGAATGTTTTTTATTAGATAAATGCTTTTGATCAGAGATGAACGAACGTTTTTTTTATTAGATAAACACTTTTGACGAGAAATAAATGAATGTTACCTTGTAGTGTTGGTCAGGAAATTTGTTGGCTTTGCCTATTTCATGTCTCTTGTCTGCAATTACAAATTTTGAGTTTAATAACAAAAATACAATTACAAAAAATTTGCTCTTTGTTGAAAAAGGTTGTTAATCTAGAAATCTAGATGTTTATCCTCTAAATCGATATAGATATAATAAGTCCTATAAAATGAAACAATAGAAGACAAATTTGGCTCCTTCTCCACTGAAATAAGGATCACCGTAAATGACTCCAAAAACATATTAATGTGCACAATGGTTGAAAGAGAAGTGACAGACCAGATGACAATAGTCTTGAAGCAGAGGATAGCATCCTGATGCAGCAGGAGGAGGCAAAATTCATTATCAATGTGGCAGCCTGATGCATCCTCATATTGCAAAACCTCTTAATGAACATTTTTTTTAGGTCACAGCATACAGCTCTGAAGATAAATATATAGAACAATCAGCCTAAGCTTGAAGACAATTGTACAAATTGTTGTAGCAGTTATTTCAGAAGTCTGAAAAGCAGCACTGTTTCCAACCCATTGTAAAAATGACTGGACAGCGTTTAGCAGGGATTGTGTTGTAAGAAGACAAAATGCTGAGCTTAATGCGTGGTACAACTTGCAGAGACAACCCAGGGTAAGGCAAGAAGTATGATCTGTTATGAGTTGAAAGATGCCTGCTACTGTTGCAGCCAACTGACCATTTTGAAAACATTTAATATACACACACCCTTATGTATGGGTATGTGCGTCTGAAATGAGGTACAAGCTCACGGGTCCTGTGGTCATTAGTTTTTGTGCTAGCCTCCTATAAGCATGCCATGGATTTTTGTGTTTTGTTTGTTTTTGATAAGCCATGGATTTTTGTGCTAGCCTCCTATAAGAATGCCATTGTAGGGTAGATGTTAGTGACAACTCTTCCAATAGTTTAAGTGCAGGTGTTGTTATGAAGCATGCATTTTTGGAAATGATATAATTTTTTTTGAAAGCTATCTAGATTTTGTGATAGAAAAGAAAACTATAAAATATAAGAAATTAGCTAATATACTAGGAAATATAAAAAAATTGATGATTTTGTAATTCTCAACCAATGCTAATAAATTGGCATATATCACTAAATATCTACAATTATAAATTAAATACTAAAATAATCAGTTTTTTTAATTAAAAGTTAATTAGTTTAATGTATTTTTAATATTTATTTAAATAATGATTATTCTATCTAATTTCTTTATTATAAAGTTTTGAAAAAATTCATATAGATTTGGGGTTTGCATATTTTATAAGAGATATATTAATTCATGAGGGATTCATTTTTTTAATTTTTTTTTTCACTTTTACAATGAGTAGAATTTGAGGGTCAAGATGGGAAGGCCCATTCCAAGGACCTTCATTCAAAGGACCTTCAAACAAAGGCATCCAAGGACATACATTTGAAGGTTCTTTAGCCAATCTAAAAATATATTACAATATTCCCTATATAAAGAGAGCATCATAGATTACCTAATATTCAAAAAAAAAAAATTATGTTCACATATTTTACATTTTTAGGATTGTTTGAAGGGTAGGATATTTGCTAAGAAAATTGTGTACATATTTTGTGAAGGAGGATAAGGGAAATAAAAATAAAGGGGAAAAATAAGACAATATATCATACTTAATAGGAAAGGATAAGTAATAAAATGAAGAAAGGATGCAAAACAATTTCAAAGAGAAATAAATTTAATTTTTAATTTAAATATCAAATAGTTTATTTAGTTTACAAAATTTAAGTATTTATTGCATAAAATTCTATTTGGTTAGATTGCTTAAAACAATAGGTATTCTATGTCTTTTGTATATGTCATAAATTTGAACTAGGATATAAACATACAAAATAAAAAATTAAATTTCAACTGAACATTCCACTATAGGCCATAACCCAACTTGCTCATATACTAGTTATCTAAGAATGTAAGCATAGTAACATGAAACATGAAATATAGAAGCTTTTGTCATACATGGAGAAGATAAACTAAGAAATTGAACTAGTATTGCATGTAATTCAAATACTCATCCTTGAGAGAAACATTATGAGAAAGCTTTGAGAAATAGGTGTAGTAAAATAGCATAGTCAAATTCCATTGTGCCAAGATAGAGTTAATTGAGAATCATAAGGATTAAACTATATAATATGTATAGAGAAAACCCTACAAAATAAAGATAAAAATATATAGGAAAATATGTTTTTCACACAACCACTTTCATGTGAAAAATTATAGGACATTTGGTAATGCTACCCACTATCAAAGGATATTTTTAACCCTATGTTTAAATTTAAGGAATATCATTTTCATGGGTATAAATTTGAATATGGTAATTTATTTACATATCAAAATAGGATTTATATTCTTGATCATGTTAACCTTAAATGTTTGTTGGTATATGAGGAATATTGTGCCCCAAATTTGGACATCTAGTGTTGAAAAAACTAATGTTCAATTTCAAGATCATATAAAATCTTGGTTGAGACACAAGAAGGGTGTCACAAATTTTGTGGTGAAGAATTTTAGAATCCTATTGATCATATTACTTTATCCACATGATATTCTTGGGTAATTATTGTAAATACTTTATTCAAGCTCCAATTCTTTAAATTTTAAACATGACATATTTTTAAATAGTAAAATAGTGATGGAGAAACTCACAACTATCCCATTTCATTAATGTAAGCCTCATAGATAACTCTCCTACTCTTTACAAGATTTTTTTGTAAGAGATATTTTGACTCTAGGTAATTCCTAACATCATATTGTACATATAGATACCTAATTGATTATTGATGAACGTGGATATGATATTGTATTATATATATCCTTGGTATAAAATTTGTGAGTTTAGTGGTCACAAATAAGGGCTAAGTGGTTGAAGCACATTTTGAATTCATGACTTAGCCTCATCATTCCATCCCTTTCAGATATAAAATAAAGAGTCAAGAAATATACTAAACTCATTAATCAAGTTCCATAATTTCTACATATTTCCTAACTCTTTGAGGTCTAACTTATGCTTTTTTTATGTATCCATCCTTTTTAATATCATCATTCAATGTTATTCCCTTATCTTGAATATCCTCTATTTTCTTCAAAACTAACCACCATTCTAGTTCTTACTAGCCACAATCCTCCCAAAACATCTTCCCACACAAATAAAAATGATGATGACATATCAAGGATTTGACCACTTCTAGAGTATATACTTACAAATTAGAAAATACAAATGATCACATTGAATAGACATATCTTTATAACCTTACTAGATCTAGAGCTTTGCAACACACCATGTACCATAGTCAATGAATATTAATAAATATATAACATAAACATGTATTAAGAATCATTTTAGTCATAAACATGTATAGGAGTCAGAAGATTTAAAATATAGCCTTTAATAATGCTTATAAAAAATATTCACAAAATATGTACATGCAATATGGAATCTAGTTACCCAGGACATAACATTGAAGTTCCCTCGCTAGAGAAAAAAATAATAGAACTAAGAAAATAAATTAACAAACTAGAAATGAGTAGTAACATAGTTATATATAATGATTGATCCTACTTAAAATTGAAAAATATTTAATATATATAAAAGGTGAGAGATAAGCCAAAAAGAAGAGGAAAAGAGTTATTATTGATGATGTGATTGTTGTTTCAAAATATTCCTCCTTAAATATCACTTGAAAATAAATAAAAATCATTCCTTTTTTTACCTTCCATGTGAACTTTTCATTTCAAAACATGAAGATAATATAATAATATTTCCCTATAATATTTTTACACCTTCTAAATATTTTTCCACTAACATTTCTATCTTTTAAAAAAGTAGTTGTTTTACCTTTTAATATTCACATTTGATTTCCTATGATATTTTAACCACTTTAAAAAAAACTCACTTTCAAAAAAAAAAAAAAATAATAATGGTCATAGCTTTTATAATGTTTATTTCACCTTCCCTTTAATATTTCATCTACTTTTGACTTTTTTATAAAAACTTACCTCCTTTTTCTAACTAACTTATTATTCAAAACATACACCACTAGCCTCAACTTGCCTCTCACATTAGATTGGTAAGCTACAGTCTATAATCATGCATTATATGTTGATATATTATTTCATTCCTATGTAGGACTCCCAACATCTACCTTGGCTCTATATCCCTTACACCATGCTTCCACTATGACTTTTCAACATTCTCACAATGCCCCAATATTTATATTAGCTGGGTGTGACATATTTGTATTTATTACCTCTCATTATGCAAGCATACCCCGATACATTGGCTCATTTCTATCCTATTAAAATTGAATTTTATTTAAATTCTAACACGATAATATTTCATTACAAGTAGTTTGTTGATATTGCATTTCACTTTATCTAGTTCTCTACTAGTCTCATAGAATTAGTGTTCACATATAGTGGCGTAATCTTATCTAATTGATACAATAATTCAATAGTTTGTATCAAAATGCACATATTTTTATATTTTAATGACGCACTTTATTGTGTAACTTTCTAATGCTTTGTTTTATACTTTTATCCTATTATGTTACACCCTTGTCTTATTTTATATATGCATTGAATTAATATTTCTTTCCCACACCATGCCACATCTTGGGAAGTCCTTTTATTGAAAAAATTCACTTTAGTTGAATAGGATACCAAATATTAAATGGTATGTCATTGATTTGATTTTTCCTTTATTTATAGTTTAGAGCTAGCCTAACATTGTGGCATATTATCAATATGGATACAGTTTCAATTTGAATGGATCATACCAGATTCAATCTTGTATGTTATCTAAATTTAAATTGTTATACATAAGTCGCCTCAAACTATTTGTGTTCACCTTTTCTACCAATACACATCATGCTATGTTAAAATGCTCAATGCTACACCTCTAATATGTTCAAATGCAAGTACATATGAGGAAAATTATGTTAGAATTTAATATGTTCAATCTTTAGTTATGTGATCTAGTAAATAGAAAGACAATTCTATGTAAGATTATATGAAGGAAAGTGAAAAAATAAACCATAATTAAAAGTAGTTTTCTAAAAATGGGTTATTTTTATAAAGTAGTGTTTGGTTTGCATATCTATCCCTTATATATTCAAACTTCTCTCTTTTATATGATATGTATAGGGGCTCACCATACAAAAAAATAGAGAGGAATCCCAACCTAATTTAGATATTGGGGTAAAGGAGGCCCAATTATCCACCATGTTGTCAAGTTGGTAATCAATAAAATGAATCCAATTTTGAATGCTTTTAACTATACACACACACACACACACATATAGAATAATACAATTGCATGACAGAATATCTTCGAAATGAGAACCACTCAAACCATTTTCATATTTTGGAATAACAAACAAATATAAAAAACAATTTACAGTGTGAATGTTTGTGCAATGATGAACACACAAATAGAAGTGCATGGCAGAAAACCTTATAAAGGACAACCAGTCAAACCCTATCCATATTTCATAGTAATAATGAAGTAGAAAAGGAAAATTGCAAAGTGAATTATTGTGCAACACTTAGTCTCTATTTATATGCAAGTGATATACATTGATATACATTGAAAGGATTTTTAAGTTAATAGGAATGAGCACTTCTATTGTAATACGACGAACAGAGATATACATACATATAAGTCTTATATGTTCAAGATATACATGATGTGCATGGATCAAATCATCCACTGTATATCGTATATATTTTGAACAGATAAGGCTTCATTCAATGTTTATCTCTTTTGTAGATGTACCTTTGTGGCACATTTAGACCTTTTTTGTGCACATGTGGACTTTGTAGGCCTCTCTAGTGATTTGGTAGGAAGACAACAAAAAATAGATGGTAAATATGAATTGTTAAGGATTGGGGAAGAGTCATTCCTTGGACTAGGTATTAGGAGAAGGGTGGATTACTTAGGAAGGAAATTATTGTGCAAGGAAGAACAAAATAATAGAATTGCAAGGAACAAAATCTTCAAAATAAAATGCAGTGAAAGCCATTTCATATTTGGGAATAACAAACAAATATTAAAGGAAAATTGCATAGTTAAAGTATATACAATGATGAACACACGAATACAAGTGCATGGCAGATAGCCCTCTAATTGTGAACCACCGAAACCCTTGCTATATTGGTAGTAACAATCAAATATAAAAAGAAAATTTTGCAGAGTGAACTATTGTGCAAGGAAGAACAAAATAATAGAATTGCAAGGAAAAATATATTCGAAATGAAAAGCAGTGACACCATTTTCATAGTTGGGAATAACAAACAAATATTAACGGAAAAATGCATAGTTAAATTTTGTGCAATGATGAACACATGAATACAAGTGCATGGCAGAAAACCCTATAATTGTGAACCACCAAAACCCTTTTGGAATTAAAACCAGTAACCATTTTCATATTTCGAAATAACAATGTAATAATGAAAAACCAGGTAAACCTGTAACCATTTTTATATTTCCATATTAAACTAGTAACCATTCTCATATTTCCATATTAAACTAGTAACCAGTAACCATTTTCAATGTAATAATGAAACCCCAGTTAAAATAGTAACCACTTTCATATTTCAGAATAACAATGTAATAATGAAAAACCAGATAAACCCATTCCATATCTACATATTAAACCAGTTAAGCCCAGTTCAGAATAAAAGTAAATGGTAGAAGCTAGTGAAACCCTTTACATATTTTATCGAAAGAATCTAATAATAATGAAAAGCTAGTTAAAACGTCATCCAATGAAGAACACAAGATTATGAGTGCATGGGCGAGTATATACTAAACGAAAGCCAGTGAAACTCTCCCCACATTTACTACTATTAATCTTTTTCAAAGATAAATCTACACAATGAAATTTTGTGCAAAAAATAATAGAATGATATAAGTGCATGGCAAAATACCGTCGAATAGAAATACACTGGTATACGCTGCGTGAGATCAAAAACCTCACCTAAAAGAGAAAGGGAGTTGTCTAGAGTGTAGAGTCGAACAAAGAAGTGTGGAGAGCTGAACCAGTATATGTGTGTAACCAAATGAACACTCCAAAATAAACACAAACAAAAGGGATGAGAATGAGTGGGATATGCGAGAATGTGGAGCATTAAATGAACCTTGATCTGTGTTATACATGCTTGTCAGTCCGATTAAATGTGGAGGGATGCATAAGGCAATTTGCTTAGTGGAGATAATGAAGGAGGCGATGAAGAGTTAATGCTCTAAATTGGTCGTTTATGGTGGCGAGGCTGTTGGAAGCCATGCGTCCATCCAATCCAAAGCACATAGATTTGTGTGCTAACTAAGCTGGCAAATGAGCTCCACTTTCAGACGAAGGGAAAAATGAGCCTATTTTGAACACCTCAGACAAATAGGTGTGTGATAGGTGGCAGGGTGCTCCTAATTTTTTTTAAAAAATAAACTGACGGATGCACAAATCACAGGGTGATGTTGTGGGGAAACTTAGAAATTTTTTTGTCCACGTGGACCTCCAAAGTTAGGGTGCCCTACTTTGGGCCCCTCTCCCCTATACTCTTCATATCTTCAAATATTATAGACATGTATTTTGAAAAATAAATTTCACAAGAAAAAAATATATTGATTACAAAAAATTGTCATTCCCTTACATGCAAAACACTTAATGAAAAGTTTAAAGTTTATTTACATGTACCTATGTCAATTGTGTAAATTTGATGGATGATTGTACAATATTTGACAACATGAATGAGACATTTCATAGAACATACTGGATTCTTCATAGTCATACTACATATCATATGCTGGAGATGAATTAGCCTATATATAAATGTATAAGTACTCAAGAAAAAATTTAAATGGATGGAAAAGGAAGAGAATGTACGACAAAAAATAAATGTGATGCAACGTAGGCATTTGGCCCGAATCTAAGAGCTTCAGTGACAAGAGTTTTTCAGAACTTCCAAGTCGCTTCAAGGGAAACATGCGAGATGGGAGATGGATTCAATACCTCAAATTGTAAAATGTGAAGATCCATATTATTTATTAACCTACGCATAACTCAGTGTGATTTGTGGGGTTTCTTTGTTATAACTCTTCTCTTATAAATACATGTAACTGGTAAAAGGACATTCTTCTCCATAAATTATGGGAATAATTGGTCCTTCTAGATATCCAACTTGAACGTGATCATTTAAAAGTAAGCAGTAGATCTATAATAGTGTGTCTATGCCTTCATCTTTCTTGTCCACTAGGCTAATGGTCTCGTGGATGATATTAAAATTATTCATTCATTCTTTCACTACGACGCATACATGATGGTTGCAACAAACATGCCTCACATCTCTACCATATTTCTCCATTTATTGAGACTTAATTATGGATCTATTCATTTGTATTTTGATTTGAAATAATGTTAAGATGTTTGCCAAGTCGATAAAGATCTTAAACTTACTCAGATATGGATCTACTCATTTGTACTTTGATTTGAAATAACTTAAAAGATTTTTGCCAAGTTGATAAAGATTTTAAAATTACTTAGTTATGGATCTCTACTCATTTGTGCTTTAATTTGAAATAACTTAAGATTTTTTCCAAGTTGATAAAGATTTTAGAATTATTCAGTTATGGATCTACTCATTTGTACTTTGATTCAAAATAACTTAAGGTTTTTGCCAAGTTGATAAAGATTTTAAAATTACTCAGATATGGATCTACTCATTTGTACTTTGATTTGAAATAACTTAAGATTTTTTCCAAGTTGATAAAGATTTTAAAATTACAGACCTAATAGCCATAAATGGAGCAAGGTCATGGCATCTCTTGTGAGATTGTAATTATTTACAGATATAGTAGTTGTAGTTGCCTTGATAATCTTAGTGGGTTTATTTAGCATGCAGAAGTATGGAGTCAAAAAACTTGGATGACTCTTTTTTTGCATGAAGGAACTCGAACAATCCCTTATTAGGCTTGGGACCTGATGCGTATAATATGTTACCATGCACGTGCATGGTCGACAATTGTTAGTGTTTTATAGCATTGTTCAAAAGAAAAATTGTTGGTTGTGTTTTTGTCCTTTATGAAAAATTTAGGGAATGATAGTTTGATGTAGAGTAGGGTGGATGTTAACAACAAAAAATCAATTAAGAAAACTTTGCAACCTTGAAATCCTAACTTGGTGGTTTTCTCACAAATCCTCTTATTCTCCTAATAGTACTTGAAACAGGGTTTTTCCCACAAAAATTTCAGAGGAGACCCAATAACCAAAATGTGAACACCATTCTTGATACCCATTATGCCACTTGAAAACATATCAAAATTGTAGATATGGTTGTTTTGTAACAACACCCTCAATTTTGGACTGCTACGCTCCAATTAGGCCTAATTAGGCTTATTTTACAAAGCAATAATGTGACCTTCAACCTCCAAACTAAAAAATATCAATTCAAGGCATCCAAAATGTCACATGGGGTCTTTATATGCAGATTTTATCAATTAAAATAATCACCAACTCACCTTTCAACAAAACCCTATGTCTACCTAATCACTTAAGCCTAATACATGGTGATATTAAGCTAGGACAACATCAAACTTTCCCCAAACTCCATCCCCTGCTTTTGCAAACTCCAAAAACAACAAAAAAAATCTACCTACATCCATTCCATCGGTTCTCAGATTTTTCCATTGATGGAATGGGCTCTAATTCATGTTTTTTCTATCAAACTCTCACAACCTAGGGTTTCCTAACAGTTTACAACAAATTGGCTCTAACTCACTTCAACCTTTATGAAAACAAATGAAATCACTTAAAAATGTGATTTATCTCATTCCATCACCAATTCCAATTCAAATTATCACATTTACAGGTCCTACAATGTTGTATTATCTCCTATAGCTGCAATAAAATAATGTATAACACAAAAAATAGAGTATATTGATATTGTTTTATCTCCAAAACATCTCCAGAAGATTTCATCAAACATACCAAGGAATATTTAAACACTCACAAGCCAAAACAAATGGTTCCAAACTATTTTTCAAATATCTGACCATTCAACTTCTACAAAAGACCAAAAATGCAAAAGTTGCCTGAGCAACTTTGCAATTTTTTGCAAAACTTGACATCTAAACCTAAAACCGATGCCACATGACTCTAATCAATGTAAAACATGAAAAATGGTATCAATATACCTTATTACCAAAAAAAGCGTGACTTGAACACAAAAATACTAACATAGGATCCCATTTGCATCATGTAGACTAGGTGCCCCTGCACCATACTCTCGGGGAAAACAAATCTCAAGTTCCACTTGAGAGTAGATCTTGAACTCTTGCACCATGATTTTTGATGTCTTCCTCTATCATTCAGGTGGTATCCTCCATAGGAAGGCCTTTCTACTTCACCAGGTACTCATAGTACAACTTGTGTCTTGTTATTTTAAATTCTTTGGTATCTAACATGCACTCAAGCTTCAATGGTTGACTTGGTGGAAAATATTTGATCCAATCTTCATCTGGAACCTCTGATGTACCTGCATATTTACCTGCAATCACATCCCCTTTAAAAGGGTATAGGTCAGAAACATTAAAAATTGGAGAGAGAGCAACTCCAAGAGGGAGTTCTATCTCATATGCATTTGCTCCAAATTTATGGACCACCCTACATGGCCCTATCTTCTTCATCTGCATATTTGAATACTTCCCTTTAGGTAGCCTTTCCTTCCTCAAATGAGCTAAGACCAAGTCCCCCACTTTGAAATGAACCTCTCTCCTCAAGTTTGCATGTTGTTTATATTTATCAACACTCTTTTGAAGGTTCTCTCTAACCTGTTGGTGTATTTATTTCATGGAAACTACAAACTCTTCTCCTTCAACACTCCTCTCCATTCCACTCAAATCCCTGAGTTCAAACACCCCTCTAGGCTACAATCCATACACAATCTCAAATGGGCTCTTACCAACACTTCTGTTCACAGATTCATTATATGCAAACTCAGCTTGGGGAAGGATCAGATCCCATTGTATTGAGTGTTCTTTTGTCAAGCATCTAAGGATATTTCCAAGGCTTCTATTGACTACTTCAGTCTACATATCTATTTGTGGATGATAGGTAGATCTAAAATTCAAATTTGTGCCTAACTTCTTCCAAAGGGTTCTCCAAAAGTTACCCATAAATTTATTGTCCCTTTCTGAAACAATTGTTAATGGCAATCCATGAATCCTAACCACCTCCTTGAAAAACAACCCTGCAATGTATGAGGCATCATTTGTGCTTTTACATGGTATAAAATGTGCCATTTTACTAAACTGGTCCACTACAATAAACACTGAATCATATCCTCTTTGAGTTTTGGGCAACCCCAACACAAAATACATGTTGATGGATTCCCATAGTCTATTTGGGATTGGCAATGGCAGATAGAGACCTGCATTTGTACTACAACCCATGGCCTTTTGAAAAACAACACACTTTTCAACAAATTTTCTATCATCACTTTACATCTTGGGCCAATAATAATGCCTTCTTACCTGTTCCAAAGTCTTGTCCACACCAAAGTGACCCCCTAAGCTGCCACAATGCTTTTTATTAATCAGATTAATCCTCATAGAGCATTTGGGAATACAAAGTTGAGCACCCTTGAATAGTAAACCTTCTTGAATCAATAAATCAAAGTTCTCTTCATGAAAAGTTCCATTGAATTGACTACAAGAAGATAAATTTATTTAAAATAATCATCCTCTACATGCATACCTTTCAAAGCATCAATCCCAACACTCTGCAACTGAACTTCTTGGCCCAACAATGTTCTTCTACTCAAAGCATTTGCCACCTTATTTGACTGCCCCTTTTTGTGTTTGATGGTGAAGGTGTAAGTTTGTATGTACTCCACCCACTTCACATGTCTATGGTTGAGTTTGTCTTCACTGTTAAGGAACTGCAAAGCATGATTGTCAGTAAAAACAATGAACTCTTTAGTAAGGAGATAGTTTCTCCACTTCTTCAATGATTGCACCATAGCATATAACTCCAAGTCATAAGAGGAATACTTTTTATTTGCCTCATTAAGCTTCTCACTGAAGAAAGCAGTAGACCTGCCCTCTTGGCTCAATACTACCCCAATTGCATACCCACTTGCATCACATTCAATTGTGAAAACTTTGTTAAAGTTAGGCAATGCTAAGATAGGTTGTTGTGCTACCCTTTGTTTCAGATATTGAAATTTTTTTTCTACCTCATCAGACCATACAAATTTCTTCCTTTTATCCCCTTTTATTGTGTCAATGATTGGAGAGCATATATGACTGAAATTCTTCACAAATTTTCTGTAAAAGTTAGCTAGGCCATGGAAACTTCTTACCTCATTTATTAATGTTGGAGTAGGCCAATTGAGAATTGCTTCCACCTTGCTAGGGTCCATCTTCGAAGAGACTTTTGAGATCACAAAGCCAAGATAGACTAATTCCTCCTTCATGAATTCACACGTCTTCAAATTTAACAACTTTTCTTCATTCAACCTTTTCAAAACCAAGTTTAAATGTTGCAAGTGTTCCTCTTTAGTCTTACTAAAAACAAGAATATCATCCAAATAGACAACCACAAACTTACCTATTAAGGGTTTCAGAACTTCATTCATTAATCTCATAAAAGTGCTTGGTGCATTTGAAAACCCAAATGGTATGAAAAGCCATTCATATAACCCCTCATTTGTTTTGAAGGCAGTTTTCCACTCATCCTCCTCTCTAATTCTAATTTGGTGGTAGCCAATTTTGAGGTCTATCTTAGAAAAATAACAAGCCCCTCCTAAAAAATCCATCAAGTCTTCCATTCTTGGTATGGGGAACCTATAGACCTTATGATAATCTTGTTAATTTCCCTTGAGTCGGTGCACCTTCTCCAATCTCCTCCCTTATTTGGCGCCAAAATAGTAGGAACAACACATGGGCTAAGACTCTTTCTTATTAGGCCCTTGTCAAGAAACTCTTGCATTTGTCTCCTAATCTCTTCATTCTATTTTGGAGTCATTTTATATGAAGCTTTGTTAGGTAGGTTTTCCCCTAGTATGAAATCTA